>VYXF01026440.1:591681-631563 GCA_013397295.1 Polioptila caerulea | reverse complement strand
AAAAAAAAAAAAAAAAAAAAAAAAAAAAAAAAAAAATTATCTCATTGAAGTAAATCCATTTTAACAGTGAAAAAAATAAGCCAGAGTAAGAATGTGACTTCAAATGCACAAGGGCCTCAATGGCTTCTTTTCTCTGCTCATGCTGAAAGTCTGTCTTCTGAACCACAGAAAACCAAAGGTGTTGCCTACAGTTGAACTTTCCAATTAACTATTTTAGTATCTCGAAAGATCAAAACTGATAATGACATTGTATTGAGACCGTGATCTTATTTTATCTTACCTCAATCTCCCTATATTGCTGCTGGAATTCCAATGTTCCAGAAATCAGACTGGTGGGAATTCACATCAAGATTTTTGTTAGGTAGCCCCTCATTTCTCCCAGCTGAGGAAGGAGCACCACCAACTAGCCAGCCTAAATTTCATCCACAGTCAGCTCAGAAGTAAAACAAGACCTGCCTTTCTAGCTCTATTACTTCAGACTCCAACATTCACAGAAACCAGAAGGCCACAAAACCTCTGTTTGTGTGAAAGCAGAACTGATAAAGATCCAGACTTTAAAATGCTGAGACTCTGTGTAGCAAAGTAGTTACACTGCACATACTCTGCACTCATTGGTTTCAGGATTTCAAGGCTGCCAAGTCTAGTGAGCTTGATTTGCTCCTGAGCAACCAACTATTTTGCCTCTGAAAAATACCAGTTCACCTTTAGGATGTGGGAAAATTGGTAGAAGAAATTACTCTCAACACCAGAGAAACTCTTTTACCTAGATTAGGCAAGCCTTTGTGTTTTAATTGGGAAGAGGATCACAAAGGAGACCTAGCATAAGCTACAAAATCAGGTCTCCCAGAATTAATAAAATATTCCTAATTCTCAGCACTTAAAAATGCATTAATAGTTCCAACAGCTTGTGCCTGACCTCATTGTTCCCTGTTGGTACAAACAAAGCTTTTGTTGCTATCACCAGCGCCCACAACTATTGCAGACTCACTGATTTGTTGCACTTCAGCAACTGGATGAGCCAGACCCATCTGGACCAAAACTCAGGCAGAGCCAGCACCACTCTCAGCATTCCTGCTGAGGATACACATTATGTAGGAAGCTGTTCTGCAGGCACACTGCTATCACACAACCCAGGACTCTCACACCACAAACTGTATTTTGTGTTGGCAGCTTGGGATACAGGATTATCCAGGTTAACCCAAGATACCTGCCTGTTACACTGACTGGCTATCCCAACCCAGTCTCATTGTTCAACATGTAAAAATCTTTACATCCTCAACCAGTTCTATCCTCTAGAACTAGTTTATTGTCCTTTGAGACATCTACCTCTAGGCACTTGTCACTTCATAGGTAAACCTGTCATCTGATAATTACTTAGGAAGTCTTTTTTATCTCAACTTTATCACCAGCTTAAAGACCTATTTTTGTCAAGCTTCAGACTAGGCAATGAAAATACTGTTCAGCCTATTACTCAGAGGAATAATCAGCCTCTCTGATGGCACAGTCATGACCAGAAATGCTGCAAGAAACATTAAGTTTAAATAAGTCTCGAAAATGTAAATGGACAATATATAAGCCCCAGAGCAGGCCCAAATGATCTCACCTGCACAGATCCCAAGTTAACCTACTATATCTTACAGGAAGGGATTTCAGATGTACTCAGCAATCATATTCTGACCAGAATATCACACACTGTTTATATTTTGGTAGCTGACTTTTGAAAACCTCTACTCAGTGGATGAAGTGACACTTGATTTCTGAGACTAATTTTAAAAATATATGCTGTAAGGTAATGGGAGACTTGAAGTCTTCAGTAAAGTAAGAAGATTCCATTATGTACTCACAACATTTGGCAATGCATGGGGGTTTCTTTGTTGTTGTTCATTTGGGGGCATGGGGATTGAAATAATAGTCTCAGAAAGGACACTCAGTCTCAATGCATTGTTTTCAAAACAACAGCTCAGGAAACATAACATTAACTCACTATACAGAAACTTACATAATTAATCTAGAATATGTTCTGTAAAATCACCTTGAATTCCTGAGTTTCATCCCTCAAAACACAAAAGGAAACTTTAAAGCATGCTACCAATTTTAAAAAGCCCTGGTGAACCAAAGGACACTTATGTGAAACAAGCTTTCATTTTGAGAAAAAAAAAAAAGAAATTAAAATTCTGATTTGGTAAAAGATACCTAACAGCACAGCTCCAAAGTGTGTAACTTTATTCTTCATTATTCTTTCAAAAAAAAAAAAATTGTTTAGTCTGATGTGCAATAATAATAGACATTTGGCTTGTTCAGCTGTGAGCTCTGTTGAAGTTGTACTCTTACCCGTGTTGTACTTTCATACAATGATAACAAAGTCAGAGTAATGGGGCTAGCACTGAAATTTGAAAGGCTGCCCATCAAACAGCCACAAAGACAGAGGAATGTCCTGAGAAGTTCAGAAAGGTTTCTTCATTAATTTCACAGGTTCCTACCCAAGTGCGTTGACCTCAACATCATAGCACATCAACCAGGTGGAGAAAGAGAAGAGGAAGAAGAAGTGCACCCAAACAAAGCTGGTGAAACTGCTCCCAGCCAGATGAGGGCTATCAAGAACTTTACTGCCTAAATCTGTACTCTTGAAAGCACTGTTTGAACTTTCCTGGAGGGGCACACATACTGGGTACAAATAATTTTTAAAGTCTTCTGATCACTCTGAAACTGACCAGTAAATGTAAAAAAACATTTCCTTTCATTTTTGGTAAAGCAAGGGACACAGAGGCAAACAAGAAAACAAACTACAGTATGAGTCCTTATACCAAATCATTTTTCACTCCTCAAAATTCATGCCTAGATAAACCTCTCTGTGTAAAGTGCAAGGAGGAAATAATTAAGGCAACCAAGGGTGATGTAAATTACCTCACTGACACAGGTATTACCTGGGAAAAAGAATACACCTGCACTACAGGTACTTCTTTATTACCGGTACTCCTTTCATCTAGAGAAAACTGTTTCTACCTCTGCTGTGGGCTTTATCACCAAAACTCTAGAGGATTTGGTTTCAGTAAATAGCATGAGGAAGGGAAAAAGGTTTCTATGTAGATAATCCCCAGCTCTCAAAGTTCAGTTCCACAGAGCTTTTAGTGTTTCCCTAGAGGAAAAAATCTACTCCACAGATATTAATATTTTGGTGTTTAAGCACAAAAGCTTTGTCAGACAAAAAACTGTAGAGTTTCAAAGCAATGCAAACACTGTTCACTGGGCACAACAACAAAGAGTTGATATATATTTCAGTCAATTTAATGATAAAGTTGCCTGCAATGGTGACTAGCACGCAAAACTTACATAAGATATTCTGTGTTATCTCAAACAGTTCTTTTTTAGCTGGAAAGATGGAAATGGAAAATATCACTTACTCTCCATCCATACTACTAACAAGACTTTCTAACAAATAAAAATCAAATACATACAACAAAGAAGAATAAATAACATCAATTTAAAAAGACAGAATTGTGTCGTCAAGTTGTGCAATAAAAGCGTCACTTGCATTTTAGTGCAATGCCTCTAGTGGATTTTCCTTCCGTTTATACAGTCAGAGAACAGAAAGCTGTTTGGGGTACATGAGTATCTAGAGTTTCTGAATTGGTTCAAGAGATTGTTTCACCAGATTTAATATCACTTGTTCTTCTTAAGCCAGCATGAAAAAAAATGGTAGAACACATAGTGAAGCTAGTTGATAACTCGGAAGCTCCCAGAAAAACATATCTGATAGACCAGAACAGCACCAATTGTTGCAATCAGGTCATGCACCATTGTTTATTAGACACTGACCCCCACTTACATAACAACATATAACTTCACATATAACATAATTTAACCTCTCCCTTAGAAGCTGATATTTCAGATTCAAACACAGATTTCACAAAAAAACCAAGTTCCTTCTTCCTAAGTCATATTTTGCTTAGTTTCTAAGATGTCTTGCACAAGACCAACAGTTTCAGTGCCTACTTCCAGGAACAGTTTATTGAAAACATGTTTAGTGCATGTTAAATATTAGTGATATTATAGTGAACCCAGACTGAGGATTAAGCTACCTCAGTAAACAGAGGAGACAATTCTAATGTCTGCCTGAAACCATACAGTGTGTTATTTTTCATGACTAACTACTAATAATAAATGGATCATACACAACAAATTAAATGATAGTATACAACAAACTGGGAAAAAAGTTAGAAAGTCTGACTTCTAGGCAGCTTAGGATAAAGAGGGAAAAAAAACTAACACTGCACACGGCTTATTACGAGGCAATTGCTGCTGCAATTCTTTGAACCCTCTGACAACAGGAAGAATTTTTTTAAAAAGTCAAATAAGCAAAAATGCAAAAAGCAAGGAAGACATGAAGACAAATAGCTAAGAGAAAAGTCTGTCTCTTTTTCCCATATATCATTAATTTTTCATTCTGAAATCTAAGAATAAAACATCTTAAACTTTAAGGTATTTAGTTTTCCCCAGGGTTTCAGTGGATAATGAAACAACTATTTTTCAATGTCTTCCTGCAGAGAGTAGATGATCTACGATGCTTCCTGAGTAAGGACTGCAAAATGCCAAACAAATCCAGCAAACAAACACAAAAAGAGGATTCAATACGCAGCAGAACCAAATTGTCAGGCCATTACGGTCAGGAACATTGGCCACAGTCTTTGGGAACACGTGGCTTTTTACTCTTCCACTACTACAGAGGATCATCATAGACAAACCTCAAAGAATACATTCCCTTAGAAGCAATCTTGGAGTCCTTCTGGCCAGAAAATTCTGCATTAGAATGTACAGTGGGCTAGGCTGCAGGTTTAGGGGGCTCAGCGGTAGTGCTGGAAGACAGTCGTTCTTTTTGCTCGGGAAAGCAACCTATTGGAAGGAGCAGGGCAGCTAAATCATAGAAGTTACCAAACACAAATGGAGCTACTCTGCTCAGGGGACTCCTGATGACAGAACAGAATCCTTAGAAATTGCACTCGAACAAAAGTCTTGCCAAAGAGAAAGTTTTAACAAAAGCCAGCACTTGCACGGGGTGAATGTGCCCGCAGCACAGATGTCTTCGAGCAGTTTCACTGCCAAAGGACACAGCCAAATGCAAAAGCAGCTTTTCCTCATTTGTGCTTGCAAACACAGAATTCTGTGGGCATAGCTGGCATTCAGGCACAAGACCTACTCTTCAAAATGCTGTGTACTGTTTCTTTCTAAACTTAGTCCAATATGGTATTTTAAAATGTAAAAGCAAAATAAATTCTGTTTGGGAAAAAGGCTGTCTAACATCTCATTGTTGCCCAAAGTCCCAACAAAAAACAAACAAGCAAACAAAGACCTAAATATTTGCAAGCCATTGTTACTTCATTATGATTTTCATAAAAATGGAAACAGTTTAACCATAAAAGAGTTAGTCTGCTGGGGTCCCTTTAATGGATATACATTTACATCTGAAATGGCACAATTTAGCTTGAAGAAACCCATTGCAAAAGACAAATATCAAATACTGCTGAACATCCACACACACATTTGCCTCCTTGGGGGATTTTCTACCACTACTTTGAAACCTGAAAAATTCTAGAGATACTATTCTAAATAGTCCATTACTATAGCTCAAAGAATAAACAATAGGAAAGGCAATAGGAGAGGAAAGAAGTAAAATGAAAGGCTAGCTTGACCTTACCCAGCACGGGCTGAAGGCCAGCAAGCCATTGATATGTGGTTACACAGACAAGAGCACAGAAAGACCACATAAGAAATATGCTACTCCAGAAATTGTAGGGTGCAATTGGACCTAGTACCAAATAACCCCTGTTTATGAAAGGGGAAGTGCAGAGAGAGATGGGGAAAGAGTACTGGACATCACCCACTGCTTTCCCTTCCTGGTTATGGCTATTTACAGTGGGCAGTTCCTGAGGCACCACACAGGTGGCTCACACAATGTGGCCTCTGCTGGTTGCTGAAGTGGGTCTGTCCAGCTCAAACAGCAAGTCTTACAGCAACAGCACAAATGCACTTCATTAACACTCTCTCTGCTGGGCTCCCGAGTGACATGCATTTAAGTGTCTGTATTTCACTGGGAATCAATTGTAGAGCTGCTAACATGCCTGAGGTTCAGTGATTTCTTTCCCTCTCATGTATGAAGGAGGGAAAATGGCAACTGTCTTTTTGTTCAAAGACATGCATTCTAGCTTAATCCATCTCTCCTTGTTTTTAAATGGAGCTGGGGCTCTTTAAAACCAATATTGGAGTCATTTTGCCAGTAGCTTTCCAATAGGAGTCATGCTTTCAACATCATCTGAATTGTTATCTCGACTCTTGAATTCATGTCTTCTTACCTGATAACATATTATCTGTTTTTATTGAAGGAAACTTCAAAGTCATTTCATGTTTGTGCCTGTGAATCATCAGATGATCCTCTGTTGGAAAACGCTGTCAGGCAAACACAGAAAGAGAGAGGGGAAGAGAGAAAAAAAAAAAGAAAAAAAAGAAGAATTTAATTCTCTAATAAACTTTTGGCATTGGACAGAATTTAAAAAATGAGAGAGAGAAAGAAATTTATCCAGCTAGAAATGTGTCCAAATGGCACAGGAAACAGAATATTTGAAAATACAAGTGAGTATGAGTAACAAATAGCTGTACTCGATTTAGAAACATATTTGCTGCTGTGCTTTCTGGGATGACAAGGTGCCATGCAACTGCTTGAAAAAAATTACAGTCCAAATTTTAGATTCTAAGGGTCTCAGACACCTACTCCAGCTACCACAGCCTCACAAGTCACCACGTGCCTGAGGATCTGAGATAGCTGCTGTTCTGTGTGCTCTTAGCCTGCGGCAAATGCTAAGTAATGAGGCAAATCTTAAATCACTTTACTGGATTTTTCTGCTTTTGTGTCTTTCTGCAAGATATATCTGATGAACAGCTATAAAAATAACTAAATAAGCCAGCTTTTCTCTACCCAAATGTAGTCGGGCAAAACACGTCTTTAATTTTGGAAATATCTGATACTTTGACTCGATTTGAAGTGGCAATGAGATGGTGCACAGTTTTATAGCAACTAGTTATGACCCTTTATGATACTAAATCAAATTCTTCTCCTTTGTCAAGCAGAGAAGGTGTGGAGTTGTTTTTTGTAAGAAACTAATCTCTGTACTAAGTTAGTTTTACAATCTTATTATAGACTTCTATGAGAAAGAGCTTCTTTTGAACAAAACAAACTTGTATAAATGCTCAAGCACTTGCACACTTGGATCAAACAGCAGAATGCTTCTGTGAAGTTTCCTTCACCAGAACGCACATACACAGAACTTTGCTACTGAGATGGTTTCAACTGGGTTATTTCAGGACTATCAAAAGCCAAAAGTTATATCACCAAGGCTTGAGGGGAAAAAAAAAAAATTAAAAGCAGCTTTTTAAAGCAACAGGTATATAGGAGACAAAAAACAATGACAACAACAGTGCTAAAGGGACCTAATTCTTTCAGCACAGTATACTCTTGGCTAAGTGACTTTGCTTGTGGCTATAGTATAAATAATTGCCATATGTTACACCTTCTGAGAATCTCTCTAAACTCGTAGACAAAGCAGCATAAATAATGGAATTCACTTCTCTGGGGAAAAAAATTTAAAAACTGAAAAATAATTAAATCCCAAAGACCTTTTCCTCACTGTGAAATCCTGGTTCACTGCTTACTCATCTGGAAGAAATGCAGCACTAGGAATTTATGTTAAGAACAAAGGGAATATCTGAGAAAGACTTTGCTCAATGAAATCGTGAATGGGGGAAAAAACCCACATTTATTTCTCTTTGAAATGGATTTTCCTTCATGGATGCCATGCTCTCTCTTCATGATGAAAGCAGCCAGCTTAAATAGGGCATGGGGCAACAGAGGAGAAACTGCTCCTCCAGCCCAAACTTCTCTGTCTTTTTTCTAAGTCTACTTTCTTCCTTGTGCAGAAGGTAGACTCCATCAGCCCTTAGCACACATCTGCACGGGCCAAGAGAAAAGCCAGTCCCCAGACAGCTTAGCTGGACAGCAGCTCTGCATTATGCACTTGTGTCAAGTCTTCATTTATAAGAAACAGAGGTCATGTTGGGAAGTGGGAAGCTAAAGTTTTTTTAAGATGGAAGTCACGCCTACATTGTTCATCTTTCCAAACTGTAACAGCATGCAACCAAACTTGCTCCCTAAACACCTAAAAGAGCTTGTCTGGATCAGCTTCTCCTCCACTGAGGAAATTAATTACGAGTTGACATGAAAACATTCAAGTCCACTCATTTCAGTGGAATTTAGTTTCAACAAAAAAGTAAATAAATTCAACTCATTACAAACTCAGAAAATTTTATTCTACCTCTGTGACAGAATGGTGAAAGTTTAACTCTGCATGTGGAAATCTAAAGGGACATATTCTCAGCCTGAGGGATAATCTAAAAGATGCACTCTGCCTCCCATAGAAAAGCTCCCACTTGGTGAATCAGCAGAGCCACTCAGCCATTTGTTAACTGGACTGAAGGCTTCTGCCTCTCCTTATTTCAGCTCTTGGCAAAATCAACACCTACATTTCATTAACAGTGACCCATCCCTCTGCCAGAAGAACCTAAAGAGTTGTAAATATATTAGCCAGCTGAAAACTTCCAATATACAGTGGAAACAGGGAAAGATCCACTAATTAAGAGAGGAGGACTCTGGGAAATGGGTAAGCTATGTCACTTGACATAGATACCCACAAGAAGCCTTTGGCAAAAGTCCAAAAGGTGCTCTTGTCTGAAGATTTCACTCACAAACTTTTGTTACTAAAACAAATTA
The DNA here is from genome assembly GCA_013397295.1 of Polioptila caerulea. NCBI lineage: Eukaryota > Metazoa > Chordata > Aves > Passeriformes > Certhiidae > Polioptila > Polioptila caerulea. The sequence goes on along the minus strand of VYXF01026440.1, from coordinate 622,748 downwards.
GGGTTAGAAGTGCCACACATGGAACTTCTCTTATCCCTGCATGCAGAGGAACTACCCTCACCACTGCAAAATCACTGAAAAATCCACACAAACCCCAGCTCAAATCTCAGGAGGTAAAATCCTTGTCACTTCAAGTTTTTTTAAGCTCATTAAACATCTAATGTTATAGGTCAGGTTTTGCCCTCAGAAAAATACGGCAGAGCACCAGTCAACAGGACAGGAATCCGAAATGCACATCCTGGGGCAAAACTTATCTACATGCTGCATTTTCCACAGAAAACATTTAGTAGGAAGATGTCTTAAAGATTTCTCTGGGGAAAATACATAAATACATAAATAAATATCAGTTAATAAGATATCGTTGTATTTAAGCATTTAAAAAAAAAAAAACCAAAAAAAAACCCCAAAAAACCCCAAAATAGGAGGGTTACCACCTCCAATAATAATAATATATTCCATCACACATCTCAGCAAAAGACAGATAAATGTGTCCTGCCTAGTGTGTCCTTGCTTGTTAGTCTCTAAATGAATCTGCAATACATGACTTGAAACATTAGGCTTTGGGATGAGAAAAGGCACAGAAGCAGCTCGAGGAGCACTCGTACCGACTCACTTTTGACTGGCTGCTGTATTTGCTTGAAATATTTTATAATAATGTCTTGTGGGAAAGGAGAGAATTGAGGGGAAGCAGGTCTTAAAAAAACACACACACACAAAAAACCCCTGACACATATTATTATTATTAGACATGTGTTAATATATCAGGAGGCATTATACAAGCCAGAGCTAGTGCTGAGGACTCAATTAATATCACCGCTGACTCCACTCACCTGTGAGCAGCCTGGGGCACTGCAGACAAAAGGCCTCTCCTGCTCCAAGTTCATCTTTGATTCCTCATAAATCTACATGTTAAAAGGGGGAGGGGGAAAGAAAGGGAACCTATGAATACATAAGTTCTAAACTTCACACATGCATGCAACATACAGAAATCGCGGTTTTTGCTTTTAATTCAAACTCCACAAACAGATCAGAACAAAGTTTTCATACTCACAGTACTAATTTTGCTAATATTCAGCAGGCTCCCTACAGTCTAAGTTCTTATTGCTCCTTCCTGAGCACTGATTTACTTTTAAGAAAGAAAAAAAAGTTCAGCTTTCACAGCATAAATCTGCCTTAGAAAAAAGCATATGTTCAGTGTTGTTACTAGATAAGACCGTGTCTTCTCAGAAATATCTTGAATTAAAGGTTTTTACCTTTCTTCCTTCAGTTCCTGCTGAACAACATTAAAACCAGACGTCTAGGTTACTTCTGAGAAAGAGCCCACTTTTTGAAGTTCTGCATCCATACTGTCTGATATTAATAACTTAAATACATTACACACGTGCTCTCTATGCACACAAGGTAACTGTGTATCCCCATACTTTAAAAGGTCGACTAGAGCCTCAGGAGCTTCAGCAGTGAAGTTTTGTCTCAAACTGCACTTCCCCATAGCAGTTCCAATCCTGTAACCTTGAACTAAACCCTTGGGGAAAGTTCCCAAGTCTTAAATAAAGGCAAAGGATTCAAACATTTACCCTCAGAATTCAGTTATGCAGTTGAATTTGAGTCAATATTAGGGCAGTGTCCTGAGCAGAAAAAAAAAAAAATTTACTAAAATTCTAGGGAGTAAAAGAAGTAAGTAATTTATTTTGGAAATGCTTTCAGCCTGTTGGAACAACTGTCTTTACCAGCTAGAATGTAGTGGCTGACTCATCTTAAAGCAGATGACTTATGTTTAGAGATTCCCTGAAATCTCTCAAAACTCAGCCTTACCAGAGCTTCTCTTAGAAAAATATCTGGGTTGTGTTTGGGTAATTTTTTCATGAACCAAAGAGAAATATCTTGGTGTAGAAGCAGAATTTGATTCTAAAACGACAATAATCTGCAGAGGGGCAGGTGGTAAAGTTGTTTAAACCCACTGGATGTTTTTCAGACTATAGTTCATTGCTTTCTATAATCAGGAGTATCTTTAGCATGCTTACAATTGATGGTGTAATTCACCATTAACCTGCACATCAGTCAGAACAGTACTTGCAGCAAATATTTTCACTGGATGATAACATTTTCTTTTTAATTAAACTTCATGCTGGTGGACTACATTAGCCTGACAGTATATTTTCCCAATTGTGACATAAAAAATTCCACTCTGTCTGACTCCAGACTCCTAGAAGCAGAATCCAGAAGTGAAGGATTTCTACTTTCATTCGCCCTTCAACCTCCACAAGGACACTACTCCCAAAAGCTGATAATAAGCATCAACTGATCTTCCTGATGCAGGCATCTCTACCAACATATGGCCTGAGACGAGTGATTTATAACACAATCAGGTGTCAAGAAAGACCCTAACTCAGGCATAACTTATGTATCCACAGAAGGCTAGAACTGAAATAACTAAAATTGTAGCTAATTTACTCCTTTAAGATTATTCATATCCTGTTTTGATTTAACTTACAGCGATGTTAAACTGAAATAGGATACTCATAATCAGAAATGAAAGAGTATATTCGCATACTAAAATAACTAAAAGGTGTTAAATTACTTCTAATTTCAGTTATTTCAGTTCCAGACTGTGCATAGACAAGCTCTTTAGAGATGAAGCCATAAAAATACTCTGAATTACACTATCCTGTCTGAAAGAAACAAGCAGCAGAGATATAACTGACTAGAAAAACAAACCCCTGCAAAAACAAAACCAAAACCTCCAGCTAAGTTAAATTTTTAAATCCACCTCTATTTATGAAAAGTGACCCCAAGCATGTTGCCTTTCCTGAGGACAACTTTTTCCTTTATACAGAAAGAAAAAAGCAAAAGAAGCTACGCATGGATAATGAAAGGTTTTATTTAATATCTCGATTGCTCCTGCAACTGAAGCACTGCCAAAGATTTCTGTTACCCCTTTTTCCCCTCCTCAGGGGACAGTGACAACAGCATTTTCAATAGCAAAACAACAGATGAGACTCAGTTAAAGAAAACAAGATAGCTACAATTCTGGTCCCAAGTGTCCAAGTGAATTTCAAAACATTACCAGGAAATATTTGGAGTTTGATTTCTTATTGAGTATTGCAAGTCTAAGACTTCCCTCCCCACCCCAAGCTTGACCTTTAGTCCCTGAATCCACCAGTGCATGCTCTGATAACAATTAAATTATTCTCAAGGCTATCTAGGTAGATAAGCATGGATTAAGCCCCAAAATAACATACTAGATGAGGACTAGAATCCTGAGTGCAGGGATCAGCTCCAGGAAATCGACTGTAAGAAAACATGGATTTGGTGTTTACTCTCAGTACCTGGAAAAGGTGTCAGATTGAACATCAAATTGTTTTCCCTAAATGCACAAGCAATTGCTTGTTTCCATGAGAATCATTCTTTGCAGACACTAAATATAAAACAAGTAATAATCCAAAATGGCTCCATCACCTGCATTCCAAGGTGTTGTCTGGCAGAACTTGGCCTATATAACTCATTACCAGGTAGTACAGTGCCCTCAAGACAAATTGCACCAGGCAGAATTGGGGTTTACAAATGATGCAACCACCGCATTTGAGACTGTGGTACCGTTGACGCTCTTACAACAGAAAATGAGTGAAAGAAGTTGCCTGCTGCCTACACTTTTTGAAAGTGTCTGGTGTTTGGTTATCATATGGTAGTAATTCCAGCGTTGTGCTTGAATGTTGACCAGAAACAAGCAGCTGAAAGTCTGAGCTGTGAGTGTTTATCTCCTGCATGCCTCAATCCCACTGAACTCTGTAAATCTGCGGATGCAGCAGCACCACCGGGCCTCACCCCAGGTTTGCAGCAGGATGGGGGCTCTCAGCACCGGAGGGGTTCTGGTTGTGCACAGCACAGCTTGCATGGCATCCTTCTCAGGATGCAGGCATACATCTCACATCCTTCAGCTCAGACAGCTGCACACACCTCTGGCGCACACTTCACATGTCTCACGTGTGTTGCTGGGCCACACAATCCACGTCTTCTTTGTCCACACTATGTGCAGGTGAAGGAAGGAAATAACACGACCAACGGCAACCTTTCGACTTCACCCAATAAAAATATATCACAGCAACCTTTCCAACTAAATTAGGGTGCTTATTAGCCTTTGGGATCTTAAAAATTCAAGTTACACTCATGCAACTCTTGTAGTACTACCAATAACCACTGCAATTAATGCACATGAAGAATATTAGACAAATCTATGTTGACTGTAAAGCTGAAAAATTGCTCCAGTCTGAATTTCTTGCTTCTGTTATCAATAGCTTAATTTATTGCAACTTTGTGACTTTTTTGAATAAGCCATCAAGGATTATAAATAAAAACAAACACGATTATTGATATGTCAGCATTAGTTCTGATATTATTAACAATAGCCATGAGTGTATAATCCAGAAGAAAAGGGGGCTGAATTTTAATAGACATGTTAACAACATCTGTCAGCATTTATTGCCCTATTGTGACCACGTAAAGAGCCTTATTGGCAGAATGTGTAAGTGAGGAAATCTGCTATGCTGTTGTAGCCTGCCATTCTCCTGAAATATCACTCTGCACAGGAGACATTAAGGCATTCTAATTATAAAAAGAAATTAATAAAAATACAAGAGAAAGACTTCTCCAAGTCATGTCACGTGGTAGAGAAACAAGTAAGTAGTGTAGCAGGCCAAGATTTTTTCTACTCCTTGATTTTTGCATAAAAGTCTTCTAAAAAGCTTTTATTATAATTAATAAAACTGAAGCCCACAGTGAGGAATGCAAGAATACAACAAAGAAACAAAAGCAAACAGAAGAAATAAAACCACCCTCAGAACACAGCAACAAACTACATCTCCTCTCAGCAGCATCCAGAGGGAAGCACCCTATGTCCTCAGGCACCTCAAGGAGATTTTGCAGAGCCCTGAGATCATCTTTTCTGAACCAGGAAAACTGTTCTTACATCTATGATCAAGAAAGCATGCTCCTTTCTGTCTCTCTCTCTCGCCCTTTTTAAACTCAGCAGTAATCTTACTGCCATACTGGTAAAAACATCAAGCAGGCTTGTTTCCTGTTTCAATGTTATTCTTGAAGTGGGCTGCAGTAAGAATCTGATTTTCATTGGGCTATTATTATTTGCAGCTGTGTGACCTTTTTACCCTCTTTTAAAAGTGACATTTCAGCCTTCAACCTCAAGCTGTCTAAATGTTGCAGGGTTTTCAGGCCTCTGATTAACGGAGGAAAAAGAACCGATGGGGAGGTGTACGCTACAATGTGTCTAATGCAGGTCAGTGCACCCATCCTGCCATTTCCACACGTGAGTAATTACACTCTTATAAGCAACCTGTTTGTTGAAATTAATCACCTGGGTGCATGCTTGCAAGACAGGTTTCTTCAGCCTGATGTGACCAAGGTCACTGAGATTTCCAAATACACGCATAAAATACACAGTCTCTTGTGTTAGCAGCGGTATGCAGAGACATGAGTAATAAATGAAGCATCACCTATTTTTTAGGGTCATGGGCACAATGTTTAAAAAGTGAGAGGAGACTCTGTTACATTGCACTTGTGAATAGCAAAGAACCCCATCAGTGTATGCAGCATTTTAAACTGCTAGTCAAGGCTATTCAGTACAGTGCTATTTATAGATAATTAGAGCGTTATTAGAAATGCTATTAAGACCTGTTGGTTTTGGAAGTGTAATACACACAGGGTTAATGCCTACGGTTGTTCCCCATACATACTTGCTTGAGCAAAACCAATTTGAAGCAGCATTGTGCTGGAATGGTGCACGGTGGTTTTTCTCAGCGTGGGTTTTTCGGTGGAAGCGCTGGTTTTCTGAACTAGCATCACGCTTTCCACATGCAGGCATACAGACTCATTATCACAGCCCTGCCTGCTTCAGCTGCTGCAACGAAGGGCCTGTCAGCATTTCCATTAGAACCCCCCTGGTTTCAGGACTAAAGCATTTCCAAATGGTTCTGGATGTTGGAAAGCAGTTTGTGTCTGAGTCCCCAAGAAGGACTTTAATAGGATGCACATTTGAGCTGGGGCTTGAGCCCTTGCTGGTACTCCGGTGAAGTTTTTGGGATTGCATTTATGACATTTATGTGTGGAAAAACACTCAGCTTGGTCCTTTACTCATTTATTTTAAAAGAAGAGAGGCCCATAAATCTTCAGGCAGAGCCGAGTGCTCTCAAAAAGCAGCTGATGTGTGAATTGCCTCAACAGCAAGCAGCCTTCCTTCAGTCTTTTCCCCATGGCTGGCATCTGTGAAGTCACTAGCCACTGACACGCTTCAGGATAATTTGCAAAAGGAGTATCAAAAAGATTCTTTTTTCATGCTTCCAAACACCCTAGGTTTTTTTTTAATAGCCACATGGTTTACTTATTGCCTGCCTGAACAAAATGCAGTGCTGGGAAGGCTCCCCAGCAGTCCAGAAGGTTTTGTCCCTTCTCTCTCTTACAGGTATATCCATTCGCCTTCAAATCAGCCAAGGGAGAAAAGTTTTTGATCCCCCAACTCAGCATTTGTCCACTATAACCCACAGTTTCTGTTATCAAAGAAAGCCAAATAGCTGCTTCCTTTCTTCTGCCTATGCAGAGCTGCTTTCTTCTCAAGGAAGAGCATAACTGGGGATAATTAAGAATACAGGGCAAATATAAGATATTTCAAAATGGAACAAGAATGAATGCTGGAAAACTCTGGAATTAAGGAGGGGGGGAAGTACAGGGAGAAAGAACCACATGGGGACTGGGGGCAAGAAGACACCAATGGAAATTAAAAGAGAAAGACAGTGGAAGCACTGCAAACAACTGAGGACTGGGCTGAGGAAGAGGAGGGGAGTAAAAGGATACCTCTGAAAAAGAAACTCAAAATAGAAAGCAGATGACCTACCTCCTTCCCACATAGCAGCAGAGTGAGAGCCCAACACTGTGTAACACCCTTGCAAGTATTTGGTAGCGGGCACAATTTGTCCTCTGCACTGGATGATCAGTCTCTCAAGTCTAGTGGAAGTGCACAAGTCTAAATAATTACATTTCTTGGACTCCCCATTTCAGTACAGGAAGCCCATCGCAGATTCACTTGCTATAGTGCAAATGGATTTGATGTTTTACAGAAGCAGCCGTGGAAAGCACAGGCCACAGAAGACAAAAATGGAAATAGGAGAACAGAGGTGAAAAGTGACTTTAAAATGAAAACACACACACACAAAAAACCCCCAAAAACTAGCCCTTTTGAAAACAGTTCATGAAAGCTATCTCAGTGTGGAAATATTCTATAGGAGAAATAAGATCTTTATAGGGCAAGATGGCTATTACTTCAACTCTGGAAAAACACTTTCGAGGAATAATGTTTTGCACTCTGTGATTGGCCAAACAGGGCCAGCCTAACCTGGAAATGGCCCAGGCTTGTAGTTCTGCAACTGTCCCCCACTGATGGCATTTGCAGAATAACCCTAATACCTGCTGTCCCTAGTTACAAGTCTGAAAACACATGAGAGACCAGACTGGGACCTCATTGACAGCACCAAGTTGGTTAACAGAACAAGCAGCAGCACAAGCTGTACCAAGGTAAGGAAAAGGCTCTATTGAACAACAGCATTTTGCACACCAACAGACAAACAATATCTGAAGCACTTTTCCTTTTCCCTACATGCAATTTTCCTATTTTCCAGCACTGGAAATTCAACAGCTAATCCAGACCTACTGAAGTAAAACCAATATCTGTGTCTGTGGACTTGACAAATGTTAGGGAGAACATCATATATCTATAGACAGTCTAACAGCATCTGAATATCAAGTTTATCTCAACATGAACAAATACTGTCATTGTCTTGTACCATCAGACATTGAACTGAAGTGCTCATGTCAGAAGACTGAGTGAGATATGAGGGTCTTCAAAGGGAGGGAAGAAAGGAAGGAAGGATGGAGGGGAAAAAAGGAGATGGGAAGAGGAGGAAAAGCAGGGGGGGAATGGGGAAAAGCAGAAGAAAGAAAGAAAGGAAGGGGAAGAAGTGACAGAAGGGAGAAAAAGGAAGGGAGGAACTGAGAAGAAAGGGAGGAAAGGGAAGAAAGAGGAAAGGGAGAACAGGGAAGAAAGGATGAGATATGTTAAAGCAAGATTGAAAACATCAAATGCTTTAAACAGTGTGCTACAAAAAGACACTCCACTATTTTAAAAGCTTTAACACTGAGGCTTCTTTTACCAGATGCATTGTGATAATATAGTATATAATATAATGTACCAGATGTACATGGTGATAATATAGTCCTTATTTAGGTCACTGTCCATCTCACAAGTTGTTCTGCTCAAAGGAAGGTGGCAGAACTGCAAAACTGCAGTAACACAAGTGACAGGAATCTTGCTTCAAGAGACCACCACTAACATCTAGCATTTTAAAGGAAAAACATATTTGCTCTGTTCTTTATGAGCAAGTCTGGGCTTCTCCCTGTACGTGACAGAGTCCCTTGGGGCAAAGCATGTGCACAAAGAAGTTAAAACCACCATTAGCTGAAATCAATATTTACTACTAAACTCTTGAAAAATTTAAAGAAGATACATGCAGAAAATGCCATTCCAGGTTCATATAGACATTACTAACATGGATCTGATAGCACCCACTCTCCCTCACTACCAATTTTTCATGGGTTAAACACTTATATACACTTCATTGTGATATTTGATTAATTGCAATCTTGCTAATAATATAGAAATGGTCTGCTTAGAATTCAATGTACAGTTATTTTTCAGGCAAAGGGGTAAAAAAATAACAGAAAATTCTTAGCCTGTGAGAAGGTCTGCCCCAATTTTCATCCATGTTCAAAAGGTTACCAATATTAAGTGAGGTGAGTAGTCCATCTTCTACAAGTCCCTTCACAAACACAGCCCTATTCCCAGAGCTGTGGCAGTCACTGTGCTTCAGGTTCCTATGCCAAGAGGATAATCGTGGGTGTATGAAAGAAAAACAATGAGTCTTCAGATCATCTTCACAAGTTAAGATGGTTCACCATGTCTATTGCTATGAAACAAACAAAAAGAAACCTACTTCAAGTTAAAAAAACAAGCATTATGCACCGGAGAAGATCTCCAGGAAGTCTGCAAAGGGCAGAAAAGGGGACTCAACTGTGGCGAGAGATGAAGCCCATGAAGCAGAGAGTGTCAATGATGAACTCCCAGTAACATCTGGCAAATAACCTAATCTTTTGGGACTTTCCAATGCTGGCAGATAAGCATGTTGTCCGTCCCTTCAAAGGCTGACCTCATTTCTATCCTTAGGTTAATGGCATGCAAAGCTCCCTGCCACACTTACTTTTTCACTCTTCCCCCTGCCCCAAACAGTTATTATTAAACACCAAACAACTTTGCCTATTGTTGTAGTTTGCATACAATTTAATTAAGGGTTTTCCCTCCAGGAATAATATTGACTGAAGGTTTTGAAGGGTTGTTTTGGTTTTTAAGTGTACTGTAACTGCAGTATGCTAATTGCTTTGGTTTACGATACACAAATAGATAAAAGAATTCACCTAACTTGCATGCAAATAAACACTTGGATTTCCAAAGGGAAGGAAGAAAAAAAAAAAGAAAGCATAAAAGGTATCCTGGGGGAAACAACAACACAAGGCTGCTTAGCTGACTTTCATACCAGAAGCAGTTAGGGGCTTTAACACAAACTTTGAAAATTCTGCCAGCCCAAATTTTCCTTCCATATTTTATTATATAAAATAATCCCTAAACCAGAAATCTACAAACAAACTTTAATATTTTATGGATAAAACTCTGCAATTCTGTATGTTTAAAATAATTTTAAACTAAGACCAATCTCACTTCCTACTTTTTTTTTGTTTTATAGTTAACATACAAGACAGTTTAAGATTTTCATTACATAGCAAATGAGGCTACTAATAAATCAGCTGCAAGCCATTCATTATTAACTTTCACCAATTTTTAATTGCCATTTTAAAAGATTTTTTTTTCAGTTGGGAAACTTCTCTGTCTGCAAAATGACCAAAAAAAACCCCAAAATCCTGAATCAAACCTTCAATGTTCACTATTCTAAGCTATAAGGTAAAATCCTCTGGGGTAGGAAATCTCTGTTGAGAACACTAGCAGCCCACAGGCCCCCTCAGGCAGCACTCAGCACTAGAGAGTTTTAGACACTAAAAACTGAAAACTGTTCTTTTCAGCCCTGACAAATCAAGGGCAGGCTGATCTGCAACACTTTAAACCTTGTACATGTGAAGCTGCTCACATCCTCAAATACACACACTTTATATTCAGACACGTTTCTCACCACTCATATAATATATATAGTTTTACTAATTGGAGTGTAACAACCTATTTCGGGTAAGTTTCATTTGGATTTAGGCTTGCACATATGTTTTTAGGAAATCAAAGATGGAGTCATCTTGCTATTAAAATACCTTCATAAAAATAAGAGTTCTGAATTCTGAAACTGGATTAAAAAGCTGCTTGCAAATCATCCATCGTATTGAATACAGCACAATGTATTTAGATTTTGAAAGGGCAGTACACAAATAAAGTAGTAGGCAAGGATTTTGCTTGAACCCAGAAAAAAATATACAATCAAAGGAGCTGCAGACATGAAAACAAGAGTTTATATTTTCATAGAATTATAGAATATTTTGAGTCAAAAAGTATGCCTAAAGGTCATCTAGTCCAACCCCCTGCAATAAAGTAAGGACATCTTCTACTAGATCAGAGCCCCTGCAACCTGACCTTAAATATTTCCAGGGATGGGGCATTCACCACTGCACCTCTCCGGGCAACCTATTCCAGTATTTAGTCATCTTCATTGTAAAAGAATTCGTCCTTATACCTACTCTAGATTGATCCTTCTTCAGCTTAAAACCATTAACCCTTGTCCTATTGCAACAGCCCCTGTTAAAAAGGTTGTCCCCATAAGTTGTGGCCCACTTATGCCTTACAACCACTTCTTTATGGAGGTTGTTCGTGAGACTGGGGTCTTCCAGCTTATTAAAATACTTAAAACTATGAACTAGAAGAATAATTCACAATAGTTAATGAAAGCCTTTTGGGGGGTGCAGGGCAGGTATTTTAGACTCAGTCTTCTGGAGTACCTGAAGCGCCATCAGCAGTCACAGGACGTTGTCCCATGCAGGAATCACCAACAAACAGTGCTGTGCTGCAGGCACAGCTGCTCCCAGGGCTCTGAAGTCAGCTGCTACCAAGGCCCAGCACCAAAAACACCAGGAGCAGCAAGCAATGCCCTGGGCTGGCAGGCTCAGCAGAGAAGCCCCTCTTTCCCTGCCATGACACAGGCTGGTGGCAGAGTCCCCAAAAACACCTCCCTCCAGCCAGCACAGGAGAGAAGGCTGAGGACCATCTGCCCAAGCTATTCAGGTACCCGACTTGGAAAAGGAACAGAGTGGCCCACAAACTGCTTGGCAGGCATTCAAAACAAAACAAAAAGCCCAAACCATTTTGTGCTGCTCTCCCTGCCCTCCTGCAGACCCCCCAGCTGGCTCTGGCTGCCTGCTCTGCCTTGGATGTGTCCGCAACCTTGGGTCAAGCTTCTCAGCTGGTCTGGACCCAGGAGAGGGGCTAACTTTGATGGGAAGCCAACACAGGTCTTCAAAGGCTTTTCTGCAAATATATGCTTTCTTTGAGCACAGAAGTGGTGATCCCTCTCCTCTCCTTGGGCAAGAATGCTCCAGAAGTACTCCTGAGGGTTGGACATGCTCTTCCAGTCCCCAGCACTAATAATGTCCTGCAAATACATTTGCTGCATGTGAGACAGACAAGTCTGCCTCCCTCTCCATACCCAGAAGAGCAGCTCAAACATCAACTATCAGAGGAGCTCCAGGACAGGCAGGGACATGCCAATGCCCATGGCTGGGGCTGCTCTGGCTGCCCTGTTCCCTGGCTGGGGAGGTGGGGTGGATCCTATCTGGATACCCTCGTGAGCCCTCTGAGGTTCTCATCCCCAAGGAAACCCCTGTGGTGCCTGACACAGAGCTTTTCTGGTGGTCTCCACTGGAGAGCAGAAGCACAGCCCAAGGCACTTGTGGGGACACTGCTCAGCTACTGGTCCCTTGGGAGCACTCCACGGCTCTATAATAAACCCAGACAGGTTATACACAGCCTGTGTACTTCTGCCTAGTCAGACCTCAAGCCCTTCCTGAGGGAATGAGAGATTTGGGTTGCAGAAGGGACATAAATGCAGCTTTTGCTCCACTGCCACTTGAGAAGAAGGGGTCATCCAACATGGGCTGCCACTCTGTCCTCAACTAATGCAGCGACTGCAAAGTAAACTGCTACCAGTGGTTGGGCAGGGGAATGAGTCTGCCTTCCAGAATCAGCTGAAACAGCACCCATCATTAGGCAAATGTCCTTGCAAACTATGGGAGACCCTCCCAGGAGCAGAGAGAGAGTTCTGCACTCCATGAGTGACTGTGCTTGTCTGTGTGCACGGATGTGCAAGTCTGTGGGGAGGGTGAGAGCGTGCAAAGGGACCTTTCCTTTCCTCCTAAAGGGATGCAAGTACCCCTCAGCAATACAAGTCTCCAGAACTCTTCTCAGAATACTGTTGTATCACAGTGAAAAAATCATCCTTTCTGGTCCATGGATGACTTCCTCAGTGAAGGAGGCAGTACATCAGAATGAAGCAATTCCTAGTCAGTGACTAGCCGCAGATTTCTGGCTAGAAAATAACTGGCTAGAAAATTTCTGGCTAGAAAATCCATAACTACAAATAAGAACCTTAAAAATTGGCATGTATGAAGAAATACTACTTTTCCTGACTAAAAGGATGCAACGTGAGGGGTAATTCTCTGTAGGCTGTACATTCACAAGCTGTGAACTACTCACTGCAACTTATACTGCAAGTGTAAAGCGGTGAAATTCAAATATCTCTAAAAACCACAGATTTGTAACTTGTGCTTATGTAAATACACAGCTTTCAAGCCTCAGCCGTCCTGGCCATAGCTCTTCTGGGAAAAAATCTTGGCTAAGGTTTTCAAGAGCGAGCAGTGATACTGAGTGCCTCCAGTTTTGATGTGTCCAATCAGAAATACTTTAAAAGGCTTCATTTTCAAACACTGCTGCACACACCCTCTTCCAATCATATCCCTTTAGGGAATATTTATCTTTGAATGTAAGTAAATAAGGAAAAGTCAGACACATACACATTATTCTGTTCATTCTTCTCTCAGTAGTCTCTCTATCACAAAGATGTAATACTATGCCAAAATTATAGACAAGAGGCTAAGGAACACACTTTTAAAGACTGATTTTAATTCTTTTTCATAGAGCTGAAAGATGCTTACAGTCACAATTAACAGTGAGGAGCTTTAAATATATTTTATCTGTAGTTTCATCTAGAAAATTCTAGCTTACATGATCTATGCCAAGTCATGCAAAGTTGGTGGCAAAGTCAGGAAATAAATACATATATATTTATAGTTACAATGTACTGATTAACTACAAGATCATTATTTTGGGAATGGACTGCATAGACTGATCTGGCTTTTTGCATTTTTAATTAATATAATTTATCTAATTTTGAACTAGAGTGTAGAGAGTTATGACTAACGAATACTTTGTATGAGAACTTAAAATAGAATTTTCAAAAAACTTAAAAAGCTATTTCAACATATAATTGCCTCAGTTTCTAAAAAGAGAATTTAATATATAAGTTGTTTTTAAAGTCACTCATGTAAGTATATGAATACATAATTCCTTTCCCTTCCTTGCAAGAACAGAAAATAACTGAAATTTGTACCAGGACAGTGAAAAACACAGCCTTATTTTGAAAATAATCCAAATGCAAGCATTCACATTCCCTAATAATACAGTTGCTATAATCCATTACACAAAAGAACCCCAAAGACCATAGAGAATCACTAAGACTACTGCCATCTCTGTGCCTGTAAAGCAGACATGCTATGAATGTCTTCTACCAACTGCCCAGATCTCTGTACACTTCACAGTATCTATGCTATAGAGGCAACATAATCAGAAAATAAAGGCATAATTGAGGTGGTGAAGGCAGATTTCACAGGGTAGTAGTATGAGTGACTGCCTCCAATAAAGGGATTACAAATGCAGGCTTCAGTATCTGGAAAGGCAGCGCACCTTTTGAAAGACACTTCAATCCTCTCGGTGTATCATCTGCCTCCAATCAGTCACCTGAAGAGTCAGGAGGTTTCTCAGAAATCCATATTAAGGCAGGATACTCCTTTCCAAATCTATGCTAATGATATGAAGGCCATTAAGTCTATATACTCCAGTTGTCATAATCTTGTGTGACATAGTATCCAATATTTTTATAGGTAAGGCTAAGTTTTCTTTGCAGAGAGAGCTATTTTTATGGACAGCTACAGGTACCGACTAATGCTTTTGCATTTATCAACACCACAAATAGCTTTTTGAATATTAATGCTGCTAGATTTTCTTTCAAGACAGTAAGTGGCAATTATAAATAGCTGCTATTATCTTCTCATGTGTCAAAATAGGCAAAAAAATGTTTAACACATTTTGGTTGGATCAACCAAATAATAGGACTCTTTGCATAATTCTGCAGAATAAAAAATATTTGGGGAGCATCAAGAACAAATGGAATTGTCATGAATCTCCTTCCAAGCACTACCATCCATCTCTAGCAGACCTGTACACTACACTTGCCTTCTCCCTCAGGTTCTCCTTTCTCCAGCACTGCCTTGGTCTGAAATGAAGAAGCCTCTGATCCTGGATCATTCATTTTGCATTTACATATATAACAGTTTATTTTATGTGGTTTTGTATTGCCTGCATGTTTTGTATTTGCCTCCAGTACACAGTGTGTTATGAACTTCTGGTTGTTACAGTGTTTAAAATAAATGAGGTCTGTCTCCAAGGCACTTTGATACTACACTAATACCTCTCATGTTTTCTTGACTGGGCTAAAAACTAAAAAATTTTCTCCTTTTTGTAGGCGCTGGTAAGGAAAGAAGCAGCAAAATATCTCAACTCATGTAAGAACATCTGGGCTAAATAACAAGTCTAAAACATGAGGGTCTCCTCTGGTAGCACTTCACCAACAAAAACATATGTGGAGATAGGCTGTATCTTCTACTTGAGGTTAACCTGAAAAACTTCCACTGAGTGTTACCTAAGCTCTAACCCTAAGCTCTAACAAACATAAAAGAACAAACATCAACACACTGAAAGCTTATTTCATTTCAATCAATTGTTTGTAAGAAGTATTCACAGGTTGTCTTACTTCCAACACTAATACTTAGCTCTAAGTAGACTCTGTATTTTTCTTTATAGATTTCAATCCCAGGTACAAGGACTGAAATGAATCACTTTGGCAAGTAAGTGTCAGAGCAAAGGAGAAAAAAAAAAAAATCTGCCATTTTGGTCCCTAACACTAACAAGAAACTAAAGGAAAATACTTCATTTTTTTAAGAAAGTACTTGCTGTCTTCTTTTCTTAATGTCTTTCTCTGGCAATCTCATTCTCATTCTTATATTTTCCTACTGAAAAAGAAAAGTGAAAAGAAACTGAAACCACAGTGAAAAAATATTTGGGGGAAGGTGTTTGTGTCACAAAATTCAGAGGAGAATTCTGGAATTTTTTTTAGTTTCATGCTCAATGCTGTTTTTAAGGAATTTTGTACTTCCAGGTCATCTCTTCAGTTCACACACATGATGTGTCTGACTATAAAATCCATTTTGCAGGAGTTCAGAGAACAACATCAGTGAGGCCATCAAAACTTCCAGAGAACATGGGACTCAAACAGTCCAACCTCATTTCACGAGAGGTCAAGTTCGTTTCACTACTGAATATGACTCCCTACTTGGGAAGCAGGGAGGAGAAAGCAAAGAAAGTAAGATTGCATGTATGCTGGGAAAGATCCCTTCTTGCCTTCAACCCTTCTCACAAAGCCTGCATAGCTTGTGCTTTTTGATGGAAGGCTGTAATTGTGTGATAAATCACATTTGGTAAAACAAGACTAAATCAAACCCCTTTTGAAGGCTTTACCAGGACAGTTCTGCCTGCAGATCTACCATAATAGAGGCTGGGTAGCAAGACTACTTCAGGCACTCTGTAATAGAGCACAAAAGTGCAAACACATATCCACCATGGACTGATTTTACAGTAACTTTTAAAGCAGCATGGCTACAATATTGCAAGACTACTCATTTTGGTGTGTGAAAATCCCTTTGGTGTTTTCCAGTTAATAAGGATGAAAGGAGGGGGAAGAAAAAAAATAATAGAACATGGGAAAAAATTATAGGTTGCATAGGCAGCCTCGAAGGAACGTGGACTGAACAACCTTTGAAGTACCCAATTCTAAAATGAGATCATATGAGAAATTTTTCAAGCAATAAAAGTGAAGCCTCAGAAACAAGTGTAAGTTACAGCCTGAAGTGCTTTATCACAGCTCCATGAACCCTCTTCCATAAACCCTAGTTCTTTTAAAAGTTCATTTACTTCAAGGAAAAATTGAACTGACTGAGGGGGAATGAAAGGGCAGGAAGGATCTATAGTTTCCCAGAGGTGTGTTGATAAATAAGGCCTGCACCTCATGACATCAAAGTCATTAATGGAGAAGAGCTGTCTCCCACCAGTCTGCAACGAGGTATTTTCCACTTGGGGATACGAACAAATACCACTGCCTTATGTGCTTCTTCAACAAAACTCCTGCCCTCTGGAGAGCAAAACCTTCAACTTAATAACATGCCTATGGGTATGTAAAATCTACTGTGGCCTCAAAAACTTATGCCTGGGTTAATATTGTGCCACACAAAATACCCAAAGCTGACTCTGAGGGAACGTGGCTGTTTACACAGCACAGTGCAAAGCTGGGCAGAGATAACCAGCTCACATTGTGGAAGTAATATCATCAGAACCATGCTCTCAAGCTAATCAGCCATGTCTTTCAGTGGAGCTAAACACAAAATTCAGCTGATTGGGATATGCCCCTTCCAGACAGAAATCTGCCCAACGTGCCCAGCTGAGAGATTTCTGGTTTGTATGACACACAATCATCTTGGCTTTAAGCGTTCTCAGCATCTCCAGCTCAGTCAGCCATTCCAGACCTCCTCCACAGTCAATGGTTAGAAATAGGCAGAGGAATGCTATCCACTTGGTATAAACATCTTCTCCAGGAAGAGAGGAATCATGAGCTGGAACTGCCAATTTCTCACTACTACCTTTGAAGGAAGACTGTAGGATTAACTCAGACACCACGTAGATGCCAGTCAGAAAAACAAACTCTTCCACACACAGTGTTGCTACAGATATCTGAGCTAGAATAATCTGTCTGCCTGCCTGAAGAGTGCTATTAAGATTCATAAAGCACTGGTAAAGGACAAATTCATAGGTTCAGAAACTGTTCAAGATAGGGCAATTTTTCTGCAACTGAGATGGAGATTTGCTATCACCAGAGAAGAAGGTTGGCTCCAATCTCCTCACTTCATTCAAGTGACACCACCTGGCTCGAATCAGCAAGAGGAAATACCCCACACATCCCAGGTGAAAGTAATGCTCCAATCAATCGTGGTCATCTCCCTAATGACATCAGAACCCTCCAGCTGAGTTCATGCAGACCTACCTCAGGTGGAAAACCACCGTGATGCAGGACCCCGAGCAAGGTGTGGCATCTCATGCTGTGGGGCCAATCCAGCACAAAGAATATCTAAGACACTGAAATACTGAAGGATGTTTTCTCATCCTTCTTTCCCCACAGTACATCTGTGTTCAGATAATAGGTGTGCAAGGTATCACCTTGAGATATCAGTTGAGCTTATATGCTATTGCATACAGAAATTATTTTTAAATAGATTTAAATGATAATCATATCAATATAGCTTGTGCTGGGAACTGTAACAAATTCAAAACTTAATTTCAGTTTCAAGGCTCATGGTTTGGCTGCCACCAAGTTCTTCTTTAAGACCCGAATTTTGTATCCTATACAGGCAGCTATTTGTTAAGCAGTTTTAAAGTAACCCACAGAAGCCCTGGGAAGAAATATAGCTAGGCAACAGGAGGAGAGAAATTGTTCAGCTCAGAGACTTGCTTGGAGCCATTTAGAGATCTTTTCTGATTTTACAAATGAGAGAAGTACAGATTTTAAAATTATACAAATGCTGAACCATTTGTTTTGGGAGATTTAGCAAAATGAAGCCTTTAAATTCAATTCTTCAAGTTATAAAAGATTCCATCCGGGGCAGTTGTTACAGTAGGTTGACCTCATCCTCTAAAGCAACTTTCCCTCTCTATTCCTAAGCCCTGTAACACCCTGCAAGCCCTAAGGGCATCCCTGCAGCAACTTTTGGAGAAAGAAAGACAGAGAGAGAAAGCTGTCCTTGGATTTATTTAGCCAGAAAGAGGCCAAATCTGGGACAGCGAAAAAGGTTTGCATAGCGACAGAGCTCTTGTGGATTTGTACAATCATCCATGCACATGGAATATATTGAACCTTGAACCTAAACTAAGGTCAAGCAAGTTTAAAGCTTGATACAGATGTTTCACAGAACTCTGGTAAGTGAAGGTGAATGTTACTGTTAAAGCAGGAGAAAAAAACAAGCCATAAAAATGGTTGGTCGATTGTTTATTTTTCTTTTCAGTCCATTGTCGAGTTTACTTTGTCCCCCTTAAGCCCAGCACTGGTATTTCCTGCATCTGGGTGATGACAGCAATCTCTTATACACCACATAAAACAGATTTGGAAGTTTGAAAGCCACTCCTGGCCTGGTTTCTCCCCGGAAATATACCACTCCAGCAGAAGGGAATATTTGCATTTTCCTCATTTGCCTTTAATTTCAAAAAATACTGATTGTCTTCTGGTGCATAAAAAGACTAAACCAAACCAACTAAAACAAAAAAAATAAAATAAAATAAAAACAAAACAAAAATTAAATTCACTATAAATGCAATACCAACCCTTTCAGGACCAGTGGGGGAGATTTTTTGAGCCAATTTTACCTTTTTGTTTTTTAATTAAAAAAATAAGTTACAGAACAATCCAAAGAGAAGTCCCTCAAGGAAAATTAACAAAATGACTGCTTAAAAAGATACTATGATCATTTGTTTTTAGACAATTATTTGTTCTGCTTTGGCATGAATGTGCTTGAAATTATGCTCAGAAAAGGGGCAAAGACCTTTCAAGTTCAATGCCATGGTGAAGTGCAGGCCAATATGGAAGAGATCCCCATTCCAATCAAGCTCTGACTAACAGTTATAATGTTATTGGCTCTGAATCTAGAATGAGTCTCAAGATTTGGCAAAGGCAGGATAAACAAAAGTTTTAAAATAATTTGGAACAGTTAAAACATTTTAGGAGATTCACAGTAAAATGCTATGATAATAAGAACAACAACTTTCCTGTTTAAAAGAGCTTAACATAAATAAACTTTGCTCTGGTTTTGGCTGGGATAGAGTTAATTTTATTCATAGGAGCTGGTATCAGGTTATGCTTTGGATTTGCTCTGGAAACAGTGTTGATAATACAGGGATATTTTAGTTAGTGCAGAGCAATACTGACACAGTCAAGACTTCTGCTCCTCACATCACACCCCCAAGGAGGGGGTTGGGGGTGCACAAGAAGTTAGGAGGGGACACAACCAGGACAGCTGATCCCAGCTGACCCAAGGAAGAGTGCATCCCAAATAATGCCATGCTCAGTGTATAAAGCTGGGGGAAGAAGAAAGAAGGGGGGGAACTTTCTGAGTGATTTCATTTGTCTTCCCAAGTCACCATTATGGTTGATGGGGCCCTGCTCTCCTGAAGATGGCTGAACACCTGCCTGCTCGTAGGAAATGGTGACTGAATTATCTGGTTTGCTTTCTTTGTGTGTGCAGCTTTTTGTTTTCCTTTTAAACTGTCTTTATCCTAATTCATGAGGTATTTTTGTTACTTTTACCCTACCAGTTCTCCTCCCCATTGACAGGCTGCAAGGGGCTGCATGGGGCCAGCTGCCACCTTTTAACATTACCACAAACTTTTGACATTAGAAGGTGCTGAGGTGGTATTTTCTCTGCTCTGCTGACAGGGTACATGAGCAAAGGGACATCAGGGGAGAGAAAACATCAGTATCAGAACAAATTAAAGCAAGAGATGATGAGCCATGAGGTATTGCGTTTAGATCAGATTAAGAATGAGACAGGCTTAAAAGTTAAAAATGTAAGGAAGCACAAGTTTGCAGGAAAGAAGAGATTGGTCTTCCCAAGCTAACCACTAGAGTGAGACGCAAGATTACTACACCTGCTTCTGTAATTCAGATTTTAAATCTGCTTAATTTCTTTGTTTTCTCCGTGTTCCCACTGAAGTCCCAGGAATCCTGGTTCCAGTTCCCCACTGGTTTGTGCCTTGGGTAATCATCAGTGCCCTGATTCATCGAAGCTCTCCACTGCGTTCTTAAATTTCAGCACACACCAGCACCCTCAACTCTCGATTACCTATGGGTGCTTTTCCAGATTCAGTGGATTAACGTGTTCCTGACAGAGTAAAGCAGTACCTGGTGTTACATGGAGCCTCTGAGGCTCTGGGGTTAGGCTGGTGCCTCAAGCACTGCTCTCCTGCTTGATCTATCATCATGAGACCAATGCAGACTAGTTTGGGCGGTATCAAATTTACCCACACAGGACTCAGAGTGCCAGGAAACATATTCCAGTGACACCTGAGTAGCTCTGTCTCATGCAGGTCTGCATCAGTGTGGTTCACCATGGGTCAGGGCGACCTGGATTTCCCTGCCCTAAATCCCTGCAGCATCCCTGCACTGGGCCACCCAGGCATATCCAGTGTGCCGGGTACCCCCCTGCAGCTGTAGGCCAGGAGATGAACAACAGCGACTTCACCAACACTGCCCACAGGCTCAGAAAGTGAAAGAGGCATTCTGTAGCATTTGGCATTGACAAAAGCAGCAGGCTAGCTTTTTGTTTTTAAAGTTTCACTTTCAGAACAGATCGCTCCAGCATCAATAATCAGTACTCAACATGCTAAAAACATGACAGCAACCAACCTAGCGGGCTAGCCAGAAAGTTAAAAACAAAGACTCACGTAGCCTTTAGAAACAGAAAGTGGCAACATGAAGGGATTCAGACTGCAAAAGAAGTTCAGATTTTAATATAAAACACATTTCACAGTCTTAGGAGAAGGACCTGAATTCGTACTAATTTTTAAAAGCTCTATTACATTTTCCCATCACTTCCCCAGTCTAACAGTGAATAGTATAGAGAATGAATAGACAAAAAGTTAAAACGCTAGAAATATTGTGGGGAAAAAAATCAGTTACACTGAGTTCTGTGACCTCAAATAAAAAAAAATACAGCAGAAAAAGAATTCAGCCTGATGCCACAAGACATGAAGAAGGAATAGATGCTTGCATTTAAGAATGAAGAATGCAGCCATCCACTTCAAGTTAAGACAGACAAAAAACATTACTTAGGGCAAGAACATTTGTAGAACTATCAATAGAAGAAAACAAATTTAACCCCATGTAAGTACCTGCAAACAACACAGGAAGCTGAATTACACAGGGAGAGGGTCAAAACAACGAGAAGTTCTAGTGAAGATTAAGTGTATAGAGACACATCTAAAGAATTTAGGAGGCAGAACAGAAACTGAGATTGCTGGCGCTCTGCTCCTGTGCACAGGATCTGGAAAGCATCAGGAAAGGCTGAAAGAAAAAAAAATACACAAACTACAGACAACTGTGGGAAACAGAACTGCTTTATATACTAATGCCACAGTAATCCTGGGGAAGGGGTGAGTGAGTAGCTAATGTAGTTGCATGGGCACTGAATGAGGACAGAAAAATTCACTCTAGGAGGAGAATATAGGACACAGAACTTAAGAAAAGACTCCTGTGTACAAATACTATACAAAACTATCAGCTGTTTCTGCAAGTGTGCCCCTGGATTAAACAACCAGCTAGCTTGCAGCTGGGCTGTGGAGCCAGATGCAACATGATCACAATTGTGGTGAGCAGCAATATTAGACAGGAAAAATGTGACCGAGTGCTGGTGATGCACAACGCTGCCAACAAGAACATCATGAAGCAAAAGATGCTATCATTTGGCATTTATAGCAGATGACTCATAGGAGTGCCACCCACCGCTGGGCAACGGGGCAGAGCAAGACACTGATTTGAATGCAATACAACACCACGAGTCCTCCATCTAATACCCTGGGAATGAATAGTCACTGTGGGTCACGCAGTGCTCCGGCTGAACACATAGGTTAAGTTTCAAAGACAAGAACACCTAGAAAACAAGGTACAGCTAAGCAAAAAAAAAAAAAAAAAAAAACAACAAAAAAACCCCAACATGCTAAAATGCAGGGGGAGGTTGTGCTTTGGGATAGCTACTGAATCCAGCAACCCTGCAAAAAAGCACTGTACCTGTAAAAACTAGCAAAGACTAGATCAGCCATCCTAGCAAAATAAAAGGAAAAAAATAAATCAGAGGCTGCACCTGCTGTATCCCCATTCAAAACTGCTGAGGAAAAAAGCATAGCAAAGAGGTCAAAATCCATTAGCACCAGCTGAAGCAATACTATCAAGATAAGTTCAGGGCATCTTAGTTTAAGATGATAAAAGTAGGTCTGGCACACTGCCACACCTATTGGCTAGCAAATAGAAGGACTAAGGGCTTGCCTACTGTAAACTGGACCAGACATGAGAAGAGACCCATGCATTAGTGTTGCTGTCACTGTAGAAGATGTTAAGGAAGAGGCATTTCAGGACTGTAAGAACCAGTTTCAGTTATTCCTAAACACAGCAGAGTAGAAGGCTGAAAACTGATAAGCTGAAATAAAAAAGCAATGTGGCTTTCTGCTTTGGACATGGGGACTCAATCCTCAATCCTAAGAAATCCAAGACCCCCAAGAAACACCCAGACACAAGCAGGCAGCATATTTGACTGTCATTCCAGATTTGATATGCATCAGCCATGTGACGCTCGTACTCAGTTAAAATCCAGCCTTGCACAGGGAGTGGAGGTGGTGGAGAGTCTGGAAGTCAAAGTCCAGATAGTGAAAACAGGCAAAGGTAGACAAATTAAAATTAAAAAAAAAAAATTAAAAAATAAAGTATGTCAAATTGAGAAAGATCTGGTTGCTAAGATGGACTAGACAAATCTCAGCAGTGCTCTCCCAAGCCCACTCACCAATGCTCCCCAGTGAGCAAGAACCCTGCCTCCCTCAGATAAACAAAATAAGCAAAACTCACTTTTGAGATCACCCAGGTGACTACTGCTCATGCATATTAATTATCTGCACCTGAATTTAGAGATAACCAAAGCTGCAGTACCCCAGTAATGAGCTGTCTCACTAAAAGTAGCTTCTCTTTGCAATATGATGTTCACTCATGCTAATATGCACAATATTGTACATGAAATGCCCAGTTGCTCTGTTCTGGGGTCCATCCCTCTCCAGTTTCCCAGTAGTACCCCTTGTATAGAAGGGAAGAGATGTAAAACAAAAGGTTTCTCTCACAGTTTTCCTTGTTGTAGCCAAATGCATTACCATCATAGACCCACAAGCAAGTGCAAAATCAATCACCACTACTGCAATTGTTACTCCCCTGCATGTACTGCACATCATGTACTTGTAGGTATACATTCACTTACAAACTTTTTTATGTAAACAAATCTATTTCCTGTAATAAAGTGACCAATATATTTCCCTGTGCATTGCTGGAATACAATTGAAATCCTGCACTAAACCTTATCTCTGTGCAGTGCCTGTGTTACTGGTGTTTATAGTACACACCGTGAAAAAATACTGCATGAAGCAACTAAATATTCACCAATAAAAGACCTCACTACAATTATATAGAGACTTTCATAGACCAAAATCCAGCCTGCAGCAGCAGTACATGCATCTGAAGCAAATTTCTACTCACTGAGCACTTACAGCTTCAGCTCACAACTGTAAGAGCAGTGTACACTCAACAGAGTATCTTCAATTTTCATTCATGTGCCCAGCTTCACTTTGAAGCTCCACATTCACAATTAACAATTTTATGTGTATCCTAACTAAAACACATTATAAATAACATTATAAATAGCATTAATAAAAGTACATTAATGCACATATATATATATAAAATATGGTCTGCTATAATGTCAGATATATATTTAATGTACAAACTGGGCATAGAAAGAAGATATGCACAATTACTTCACAAAAAGTACTAAACTTCCCTCGTTTCACTAGGAAAAATTTTCTATGATTTTCAATATGGGCCAGCTGTTAGGACGGCAAGTGGATTAAAATGAAGATGTTACATGCTGCAGAAGTGCAGTTATGCAAACACCAGCACTGCAGCCTGTCAGCCCTCTTTGCAGGAAGCAGGACCATACCTCACCAGAGCTCCTTCAGACAAAGGCTCCCAAAACCAAGTAAGTGGGTGGCAGATTTACAAACTGCAATCTCTTGACAAGAATGAATAATGTGACTTTACACTAGTGAAGAATATGACCTCCTCTCTATCCCAATTATTTCTCTCTTCCCAGAGCTGAGCCCTGCAAGGAGACTGGAGTAACCGCAGCAGGTAATTACATGTTATTAGTGTTGCATTAGACTGAGTAGCTATTCAGTAAATTAGTACGTGATTTTAACTAAACCTATTCAGTTGATGAACACAAGAATCAGCCTCAAAGTTGCAATTAACAAATTATTCCTAAACAGGTGTCACTTAGAGAGTAAGTCAGGCTATCATTTTTCTATAATTCACCAGGAAAATCCTGACTTCCTCCATACAGTAAACACAACTTAAGCAGATGGTACATTCCCAAAAGGCAAGAGAACTAAACTTAAATCAATGTTGTTGGATGTGAAGGCTTACATTGAAAGTCAGTAGAATTTGTGGCACATCTCCTTAAGATTTAGGAATGATTTACTACTATGCTGAGAGAACAAGCCCAAGATCTAAATCTTGCTGATTAAACTCCATGCACTCCTGGGGGAAAAAAAAACAACAAAAACAGAGCTCTTGTTTGTCTGTAGAAAATAGTCACTGACACCTATCACGCTTGCAGTTTTTTTAAAGTGTGCCATATTATTTAGCATTTATTCCAAAATTATTGGGATCCCTGCTAATGAAAACAGCGTTTTTAATGCCCCATAGTAGAAACACACTAATTCGACCCCTTTTAGTCTTGATCTTGCAAAAAGTCGGTTCTTTGTACAGTTTCCCTGCTCTTTAGAGAGATTTATGCTTATCTGATGTTGAGTCCCTTGGGTTACCAAATGCTTGAACACATGAAACAAGCTGACAGATGAGTCTGCTTTAAACCAAACATCATTGCAGAAAGCAAAGGCTGAATGGATTGAAAATGTACATGGGAGAAAAATGCCCCGAGTTCTTAATGCGAAGTCAACAGCTCCCTTTATAAGCCCCATTTCACTGGGCTTTGTTAAGAGAGTGTTTTCACAGTAGGAAACATTTGCCTCTGAAACTGCGAGGTTCAGTTTTTTGTGCGTTTGTACCCGTGGCTCCCCCCGTGGGTGAGCCCGCCCATCCTCCATCCATCCATCCATCCATCCATCCATCCATCCATCCATCCATCCATCCATCCGTCCGTCCGTCCGTCCGTCCGTCCGTCCGTCCGTCCGTCCGTCCGTCCGTCCGTCCATCCGTCCGTCCATCCCGGAGTTCCCGGTGCCCGGCCGCGGGCACGGCGCGGCCAGAGCCGCTGCCCGGCCGGGGCCGGTGAGTCCCGCCCCTTCCCGGCGCCAGGCGCGGGCTGGCAGCAGCCTCTGCTGGCGACCGGGTGCACGGAGAGGGTCCGGGAATCCGGCACCGGCATCCGCCCGCGGCGGTCCGGCCGACGCTCAGTGCCCCAGCCGCAGCTGAGCATCTCTGCGTGTGCGAGGGGTGCTTGCGCAGCGTTAAACGCGGGCAAAAGCCCGCTCGTATCTTCCTTGGAAGCGCTGTGGTTTCCTTCCTTCCTACACTTTAGAAAAGTACACGAGAAGTTCCTTCAGGTTTTCAAACTTTTATCTAAAGATACCTGTGAAAGGTAACCAAAAACTATGTTTTAATGATGTGAAGAGGCACGACTGAGGTGCAGGCAGATGTGCATAGCCTGCGGTCACTCTTCAAAAGCCCAGATAGAACAGACCACAAACTCGGGCATCTGCTGGATAGACTGCAACAAATTGCAGTATAGACATACTAATGGTTTGTTACACAAACCATATGACTGAGAAGAAAAGCCCTCACAGAGGAGGAGAAGATGCACTCACTGTTTTAAGACAGAATACAGGGCAAGAGCCCACTAGAAGTCGCTGGAAAGTAAAGCCAATCCCCAGCACCAACGTACTCATTTGCTGTTTTAATTTGCTGGTAGAAGAGTTGCTGAGTGAAGATCATTTTCCAATTGATGTGATTAGTATAAACAATTTTAGCCTTCATTACCCTCTACGTTTAGTTTTTCATGAGAGTATTTTTCCAAGCCTTTGGAAATGCAGAAATTACAAGCATCTTAGAGCAAAATCCCAGCTCAACGGCAGAAACAGCAGCAATCTGATTTAATACCATACAAATTTACTGCAAGGTCTTTCATCCAGCTGGCACAGCAGAATCACCTAACCTCCAAAAATTTATTTCCAAAGAAATCACAATCACTACACAACCAGGTAAAGAGAACGTTTTAAAATGGAAAGCTTTTAATCATCTTGAAAGTAAATTTGTTCTAATGGGCAAAAGTTAGAAGTATAAACAACAGTATTATATTGTAAATAGTGT
This sequence comes from Polioptila caerulea, assembly GCA_013397295.1. Lineage (NCBI taxonomy): Eukaryota > Metazoa > Chordata > Aves > Passeriformes > Certhiidae > Polioptila > Polioptila caerulea. The sequence goes on along the minus strand of VYXF01026440.1, from coordinate 596,022 downwards.
AACAATGTTTACAGCCAAAAGAACATGTCTTTTGACACAAAACATCTTCATTGGCTTTCTGATTGATCTGAATTCGCATTTTCCTCTTGCTTTGAAATTAAGGCCAAAGTTTTTCTGAAGTATTATTTCATGATAAGAAAACCTACGTTATCTTATGGCAAATGAACTTTATCCTGGAGACATAGGAGGGGCTGAGAACATCATGATTGGGAAATATCACATTTCCTCACTTTCACCCTTCTTCCAATTCACCTGGGGCTGTTTCCTCCAAGATTTTTTCAGCAGCCTTAAGAGACAGAGCACAGGAGGCCACCAGAAGACACTGCTTGAGGAGCACAGAGCTGGTCTTCTCTCAAGCATGGTCTGCCAGAAAGCAGCATCCCATCTTCCAAACTGGGTCCATCTTACGGAGAAAGAATATTCATCCACCTACCACAACTCCTACCACCTCCGAATACCTCCAGAAACTGGCAAACACACTTTCTGCTCAGAAAAGCTGTTGTTTTCTGTTAGGAACACTGCAGGACACCATGTTAAGATGCAATTTTGATGACCCTAGAATTGGGGGAATTCTCTGATAGATGTGGCACAGCTTGTGCTGGTGCAGGGAGCCCAGGCAGACCACCTACTGAGGAAGTTACAGGGACAAACAGGGTGAGGGATGTGCCTTCCCCCCACCCAACAGGTATCAGTGAAGGGAGGACAGATGCATCCTCCTAAGCAGGAAACAGCTGAGTGGCAAGAGTTAACACAGCCCAAACTCTTGCTGGAGAGCCTCAGTTCCCTCCAGGTCCCAGATTTCTGCTCCAGCTAATTCAAACTGAGCGTGTTGTGAACTATCACTTGGAAAAGCCATACTCATGGGGACAAGCAGGCACCCAGCTAGACTGAACAGACCTCCCATTTCCAACTTTCCCTTAAAGCAAAAGCAAATATCTTGTAGAGAAATCTCTTTTTTTTTTTTAATTCATCATAGGTATATGTGGTGGAGAGGCAGAGAGCTGTGAGTTTCTCTGCAGTTATCAGATCTGTAGTTGTAATTTGGTTTGCCTGAAGTTGACCATCACAAAGGTACCTCAAACAAAGTCTAAGATGCACTTCGGTCGGTCAAAAATTTTCCAAACAAATTCTACACAAACAAAAGCTAACTATTGAGGGAATTCATCTTCTCAGTCATCACACACACAAGGATTCACTGAGTCTTTTCCTTCTTTTCTTTGAACTCTAAATTTCTTTGGCCTTTACCTTCCACTGCAGCTACTTACTCTCTCTGTATTTACAGCTTCACAGTCTTTTACAGTTAATAAGGGGTTTGGTAGCTCAGCAGTGAGACTGCCCAGCCATCAAATTCTGGGGCTGTAGCAAAGCTGGGTGCCACCTACCACTTGCTTCAGGGAACTTGAACAGCAGGAGTTTGATTTTAAGTGATAGTTTGCCCATCATGCAGAGGCTTTTTTTCTGAAGCAAGCTAAAATTCATGCAAATCCAACTTACAGTACAAATGCAACAAAAATGGGGCATACCGAGTTTCTAACAGTGATAATATTTGAAAATCTTGAGTAAAAGGAAGCATGAAAGCAGATCAGAAGAAACAGAAACTTTTTTCACCTTTTTCTCCCTCACTACAGACTCCGCTTTTTTTCTTTTTTTTTTTTTTTTCTTTTTGGCAATTTTACATGAAATTCCCCCTTCAGTCAGTGCAAGGTTTTCCACTGATGTGCAGTGGTTGGTCTGGGGGGAGATGTAAAATAAGCAAACAAGGAAATACATATACAAGAATTTAAGTCGGACGTTATTCATCAACGGTAAGTTACCATTTATCAGTGAAAATAGAGCAGTAATTACTTTCTCTTCTGACAGCACCTTAATTTGGTGGCTGGAACTTAAAATGCACAAAGTACTAAATTTGTGTTGAGACCTAATTTACTGTAAAAGGTCAAGAGTTTCTAACAGGGAAGCATTCCACCTATGGAGGATGCCTTCATGGCTTTTTCCAGAGCCTCCACAAAACCCAAAGACCTTCAGAAAGAAACAGATTTCACCCACTGTTGGCTAGTCCTACCCTGGTTCTACACCACCTCCTGCCTCCAACACCCCCACTAGAGAGTCTTAACATTTCTCACTCCAAAAACAGACCAGAAAATTGTCTGCAAGCTCTTCCACCTCTCTGTTAGTAAGGATTTTTACACACTTCTCCCTCTCTGCCATGTTGATCCATCCAGTTGCCTTACAACTTCTTGGTCTCATTCTCTCAGGTTCATTCTCAAAGAAACGTTCTGCAAGCTCCTGTTCATCTCTGCAAGGACAGAGCCCTTAGCTGTAACTGTAGGATACAGCTTTTGGTTGTAGCACTGGAGTGCAAGGCCAATTCACTTGGTTAATTACTAAACCTCCAGCTACAGAGTTTGAACCAAAGGGGAAAATGCGTTTAAAAAAATAAAACTAAAATTGCACACATATACACATACGAGTACCTCTCTGCATGCTTAAAAATAAAAAGTGGGCTTGCCAAAAAGGAACATGCCAAGCACTCCCACAGGTAAATTTTTAGTGAATTAATTTTTTGGAGATTGCTGACACAGAAAACAAGCAGAACATTAGGAACCACCACACTTCAAGGAAACCTCTTTTTCATTTTGCAAAGAGCTGTTTTGCCTTGGCAGTTTGTATTTTAACCTCTATATGATCACCCTGAAAAAAAGCAATACTTCTTTTCATTATTTATTTTCTTATTTGAAGCAAAAGAAGTAATACAAATTTAATATTTATACCCTGCTCTTCCTATGTACTTTTAAATATTCTCAGACAGTTATCGTGTCTCTTTTGCAAAGAGCTCCGGCCCAGCTGCCCAGGCCATACACATGCAGTAGTCATGTGGCAATGAGCTCCCATTAGGTAAATCAAATTTAAATTCTACTCCAAGGCAGAGCATTTCAGTCGCTGTCTGCATGTGCTTAATTGGTAGGCTATGGACAGAAAGTGAAAGCCATGTTAGCAACAAGTTAGCCTAGGTTTCAGTGTTTGGGCGTGAGAGGAAACATGATTTGTTGTTAAGCCTCAGATAGAGGGCATTTTTCCCTGTATTATAACTATTTGCATATGAAAGATATACCAGCGGCTTTTATAGAATTTACATGTACAGAAATCACAAAAAAACAAGTTTTGATAAATAACTGATAGAACCAGGCTAAAAACATCATCATCCTTCATTGACAAAGCCCCAAACTGACATATTTCAAAGCTCCCTGGGAAGGTTTTTCATTCATTTTTAGAGGACGCATGCAGATCAACTGACTAGACATTAATTTTAAATTGTATTTTCAACACCTCTGGGATCTGTCTAAAGTCTCCTGAACAATTTGTGATCTTTTTAATTAGTCTGGAAGAAAATACGTTTTGTCTAATTTCTGGGATTTTGTACTGTCAGCCAAAATGTTCTTGTAGTTACTCTTTCGGCAAAATAGATTTTGCAATCTGTGTTTTTCCAATCAGAAAGAGGCAGCTTTTGCATCTTGCAACACCAACCTTCATTTAGAATACCCTGAACTCTGACAGGAGGGGTAACCAAATTATCAATTCAACTCTTGTGGCAGCAAACGTCATTAGCATTGGCCATGAAGTTCAATTAAACAGATCATACAGAAACTAACAGGCTGAAATCCTGTTACCCTTGAAGCTGACAGTAAAAATCTCACAGATTCCAGTGGGTGCATCAGTGTGTGCTATAACCTTGACAAAGAAATCACCTGGGGCTTTGTAATGCACAAAGGAGCCTCTTTCCCAAGGACGTGTGCTACCTACATACGATCGTATCCAGTCATAAATGTAATTTTCTTTGTGCTGTAGAGGAGGTGCCTGAACTGATTTGCAGTGTTGCTAGAAGAGATGGACAAGCCACCAAGAGACCCTACAGCAGTCTTCTAATAATGCCTGCCTTTTACAGAGACTGACCTCTTTTCACCTTGCTAAAAGCAGTAAGTAGTAAGTAATAGATCTTGTCAAAGGTTACTCTGTAGAATAACCTCTGGAGATATTAGATAGAGGTGTCCAGAGAAATTCCACAAAGGTGATGACAAGGAAACCAAGGGGATTATGATTAGGAAGTGTGAATAAGCTAAGATTTCAAACATACTCAGATTTTGGTTAGAAATGCTGAAGTACAGGAAGGAAATGTTCTACATACCACCAAACCACCAAAACACACACTTTAAACGACAAGTTAAAGAGCCATCACATGGAGATTAAATACTACATATGATCTCAGAAAAGCAACTCCACACAACTAGAATAAGCCAGAATTTCTTCCTTATCAAATCCTAGTATGTCTCCTGATTAAAAAAA
>VYXF01026440.1:579626-591633 GCA_013397295.1 Polioptila caerulea | reverse complement strand
AAAAAAAAAAAAACAAAAGCCATACCTAGGAAACATTAATTGTTCATTCAGCTCCCTTTTAATCTATCCTTGAATATTCAAATTAATCATAAGTCCCAGTAAGAAATCCATCTAAGTAATCTATATTTCCGATAAAGAAGAAATACATTTTAAAAGACCCTAAAAACCTAAGCCAGTAGCATAACTAAAAAAGGCTCTTTTTCCATTTACTCCAATTTCTGAATTTTAACAATTATGCAATGATTTAATTCAAAAAAAGTCCAAGATATTTCTGACTATATTCTTAGTAGAGGACAGGCTCTCCTAAATTTACACTCAGCAAAGGTGCTGTACAAAGATTTGGTTTCTTTCAGCCAATCTTTTTCTGATCCCATCAGTTGATTACATTGATTTTGCAATGTCCTCCAGGGAAGGTAATCATCTTCCCTGTTCCAGTGAGATCAAACCAGACCAAATCTTAGGAAATATTTGGGAGATGTGGCCAACAAAAGGGCTCTACCCAGCTATTTGGAGTTTTCAAACAACACAGCTTTCCAGGAGTTTGTCCCTGTCTTATATGCACAGAACTATATTGTTCAGATAAGAAAGAGACCCCAGTCTCCCAAGCCAAGAGCAGACAAACGAAGGCAGATAAACATGAAAGTGTTTGCATGAAAGATTTTATTCATAAAAAAAAAAAAACCCTCTGAAAGATGTAGTGTCTTATGTCTTACTTAATATAAATCAATTTTCAAAGAAGAAGTACTTTGTTTTGAATAAATGTTTAAATAGAGTATTTTGACTTTTTCAAATAATTTTCTCCCCTTTTATTTTGGCTGAAGCTACTCAGAAAATTTTATCTTTAACTGTGAATACTTTCAGGCTTCCATTCTTTTCAGTAAAGTTCTTTGTGTGAAGGTCTTAGGTATTTTTTTTCCCTCAAAATTGTCACTAGCCTGGCTGCAAAGCCCAGATGTACTCCCCTCCAAAGATGCTGCTCAGAGGCCACTGACTTTAACCTCTGGCAACTGCTACCTGATTTAACTCAGGATTGGATGGGGTGCAGAAAAAAACCCTGTGGTCCAACTGTCTTCTCTACACAACGGCAAGGAAATCCCCTCTGTGCTAAATATGGGGCTGAGCAAGAGATGAGAGGCTCTGTCAGGACCTTGCCACTTCTCAGACCATCTCACATGCACCATACTTGAGAGCACAGATGGAGTTGGTCATTAGGTGGAGAAGCAACTGGTATTTTAATGTGGGCACCAAAAGGGTGATGCTTTTTTAGCATATATTTTGAAGATGGTTGGTAGGAAAGCATTAGGTATGTGAGGACAGTGATATCCATGGAATTACAAAAGGCTGAAAAATGTACTCCTGTTTGAATTTTCATTTAACCTTTTCACAACCAACCTTTATGAAAAATGTTATTTCCGTGGCATGGACCACTAGCTTTTACCTCTTTCTCACCTAAGAACAAGCTACAAAATTTACTGCTGTGTATTATTTGCAATGTACACAAGAGTCTGTCTGTGCAAACCAGTTGCCAAACTGGTTGCAGACTTGGTTTTTCCCTTAAAATTCTGTGATGTCAGGTTACAAAAAATTGATAGTTTACAAAATCCATTCTCCATGCAATACCTGCCCATTCCAGGTGCTACTGAGAACATACCTCTCCATAAGTGTAGACGTGGGCACTCCCCAGTCCAGTATTTTCTAAGCCAAGTTAGAAATTTGTTTGAAATCTTGCTTGGGCTTTCTGAAAGCACCTGAACCCTGGTGGCTGCAATTTTATTAGTTGGGAGAAGCATAAGGCTGATCTCATTGCCACAATCACACGGCCACATGGCTCAGCAGCACTCCCAATGCCACATTTTTCCCTGTTCCAGGAAGGCTGTTTCCTCGAAAGAAGAGATACAACAAGGAGCTCTGCATATCCAGAATGTCAAACCAAAGCTTCACCTGCAAGGCATCCCCAGTACATTTCAGCTGTCTGACACCAACATAGAAAATCCAAATTTAAGAAGAAAATCAAATCTATTTTCATGACTAGCTTGATAAAACAGTCATCATCATGTCTCTTATTGTCCTCATCATAAATTAATTTAGAATTAATTACAATGCTGAAAATATTTCTTCTAAGCTCCTTCTGTGCCTAAAAGCTTTCAGCCTGCTGAAAAGCTTTTGGCTGACAGTGCACTGACTCAAAACTCTGAAATGAAAACTGGAAGACTGACAGCCTAGAAATAGGCTGTCTCAATATTTTGGAAGAGCAACTTTTTGGCAAGAAAATTCTTATCGAATCAGACAGCACAAGAGAGAAAATACAACATGTAGCATCCTGACTGCTAAAGGGGGAGCAATGTTCTTCTGTGTTTCCTTGAGTATCCTGCAAGCTCCATTCAATTTAGATAATCCAGTAAGATGCTCAAGTGTAAGGCCACCGCATAGCTGTAAAATAAACTATCTGCAACTCCTAAATTTTAGGGTATTATTAAGTTGGTTGACTCATCTGGAATCCATTGACTTTAACTGTTTCTGTTAAGAACAGACCACTATAATTTTTGCTGGGGAACAAAGGAAAAATGTTGGGGTCCATGCACATAACTGATAGCTTATTTTTCACAGCACCTATTTGACTGCACTAATGCATTCATTAGTACCAAAGCATTTGAACTTAACACTGGGGAATACAAAATCATTCTTGATAACATTAAAGGTCACTTCCAAAAGAATAAAATTCCCTATTTTGTGTAACATAACAGAGGCCAGAAATGTTTTTCTCCAAAGCAGGATTTTTGTTTCATTAAGGTATATAGAGAACTCTTCATGTTGAAGGACTCCTTGAAGGCTACAGAATTAGAGTACATATTTTTTAGCTCTCTACTGAAGAGCTGAAGCATATCTTGATCTTTAACAAAGAGAGCTTTACTCCCAAGAACTTGTTAGCAGTTTGAAATAATGAAGAATTAAGTTTCATCTCAGCAATTTTACTAAACTTTGGAGAAAAAGGCCTCAATGCCACTAGTCCCTGAGTGCCCTCAGCAACCATTGACCTCAGTGGGAATTGAGATTGGTCCTACTTTTGATTGATGCAGCACCTTGCAGAATTAGAGCCAATCCCCGTCCCTTCCTCCTAAGAATGTTTTTTTTTCCATTAACCATCTGATTTTTATTTTGCTTTGACCAGAAATGAAATGAATGTAGATGTTTTTTGTGCTGACAACCTCCCTGTCCAATTATATAGTGACTTCTCATGCTAAAATTTGTTTGTTTTCACACCATCATCACTGATGATCTCAGCACAGCAGCGCTCTGAGAATAATGGTTTAGTCAAACGCAAAGCCAGCAGAAGGAACATAAAACAATGTGTGCTTATATAGGGCCTACATAAATAGTGCTTTTTAAAAATGTTTGGCAATGAAATAATAGTTGTGGGTTTGTTTCTTTTTTTTTTTTTTTTATCAATTAACCTCTGGATTGTTAAGGATTCAGAGACTTTGCACACCCGAGTGGTTATAGGGCCTAAAAATATTTGTTGTAGCCTCTCACAAAAGAATATACACAGAAGTTGCCCTTCGTGTACCATTTATAATCAACTATGATCCATACCTTCACTCCACGCAGTTTCAGAGAAGTCAATCAAGCTACAGCAATTTCAACAGAGCTGACCCTACATTTGCTGCACCAAATGAAGAAATTTGGAAGCAAGGAAGCATACATGATTAGCCCTGGGCAAAGTGTGGGTTGTACACTGGACACAGTCCAATTATCACTCTTTACAAAGTTGTTCTTTACTCAAAATTCCCTGCTTATTGCTGTTTAAAAAACAAAATCAGAGCAGCTCAGGCAGTGATGATATTTTTCCCCCGTTTCTCTAAGACTTTGTTCCCACTCTCAGGCCAGCTTGGGAGCTATGCAAGATGCCCAAGTGGCCTGGGTGTTGCTTTCCAGTGTTGCAGACAAATACTCCAATTTATTAAAACTGCCAAGCCACACTGCCTCCTCACTTCTTTCGCCCTCTATCGGCTTTTTTTTTTTTCCAAATACCAAAAGAAAACCTAAAACCCCCACATATAAAATGTAACTGAAGTCTAAGGTGCTACTTCCAATTCACAGATGCGTCATTAAGAGTGAAAACGCACATCATATTTAGGAGCAGAATTATATCCTGCCATGTTTAACTGAGAGCCTTGGTGGGCTTTTCATCTGTGTTGTGCAAGCCTGAGGCCAGAGTGGTGACTGTCACAGCCAAAGAGACACAGACAGATAGATGATGGAGAGTGCAGACTGCGCACCCACACATAAAGCGCGTGAGAGGAAGGAGAGTGCGCGGAAGGAATATTAATTGAGCAGAAAATAAGTATTCTCAATATCCCCCTTCCCCCTTAAAAAGTAGCCACAAGATGAGAGCTGCAAACATGTTCATCTTGGGGAAACAGCCGTCCTTAACGTGACATGTAAGGCTATTACTTTAATAATGGGATTTGCACAGCGCACAACTGATAGGCTATGTTCAGAAAAGACCCCGTGAATCTAATTTTCTTCTCAATGAGTATTATTGCAGTTGGTAACTCACAGATTTCAATAGAGTTGCTCCAGATTTGTATCAGGGTGAGTGGAGAATTAGGCTCTACTATGATATTTTTTAAATCCCGAAGAATGTAGTTCTACTTACGCAGTCATAAAACCCATGGCTCTTGTGATCCTTTCTACTTTCATAGCAAATTATTTACAGAAGCTTGTCTTTTATAGATTCTCATCAAAATAGCTAAATTACTGCTTTCTCTCACTTTTTGTGATAAACCATCAATTACTCGAATTTTCATGCCTGACTCCATGTACTGCTTTGCTAGCATTGAAGAATGAAAGGGCAGTACAGAAATTATAGAAAGTTTTACATCATTCATTTTGTTCTGCCACTGCCTTTTTAAAATCTTTTTCCGTCACACATCCAGTAAAAGAAATTTACAGGGGCCTTATTTAATAACAGATACAAAACAACTCTTAAGTGCTACACTGATACGCTTAAGGATACGGAAGTAAGAAAGTAAGGAAAATTCCTTAACTTGTTTTGAACTACAGAATCTCCTCTTTTCCCTTATTTTGTGCTCTCTGGAAAATTATGGAAGTTCTGCAGATGTTGATCTTGATCTCTTCAACCTTTAAGAAAAATATGCAAACGCCATTCCCCCTGCCCAAATCACCGTCAGCAAAATGCTTTTTTTTAAGTTGCATAAAATGAAATTGTTGTTATTGAAATTATCACAAACTCTTAACCAAAATCTTTTCTTCCTAAAGCATTCATTCAGTAATGAAGTTAAACAATAGATAGGAAAAAAATAGTCCTGAACAAAGCAATTGATGATCTGTTTCTACTCCATTGCACCACTTTTAGTTTTATCAGGTTGTGTTTTACAACCATCCTGAGAATAAAGTCTCCTATAAGTAAGATACTGGCACATCCAAATTTCTAACACAGACAGTGCCATTTCTGGGCAAGCACAATTCTGGGCTCTTTGCCATCACACACTCAGGTCACCTTTGGAGTTCCTGCTGGGCACCTAAAAAAAAACCGTGATAAACTCATTCAGTGACTTGACCAGAACCAAACGCAGAGGTAACCAAACCAATTGCATGGGTTAATTCAGAGTAGTACCAATGGAGGTCTGATTCACTATTACAGAGTCCTGGAACCATTCAAGTTAGAAAAATCCCTTAAGATCATCAAGTTGAGCCATTAACCCAACACTGCCCAATCCACTACAAAACCACGTCCCCAACTGCCACATCTACACATCTTGTTATTGCCTCCAGGGATGGTGACTCAACCATATTTCCCTGGGTAGCCTATTTCAATGACTGACAACCCTTTTGGTGAAGAATTTTTTCCTAATATGCAAGCTGAACCTCTCCTGGTACAACTTGAGGCCGTTCACAATTTAAAGCTCTGCACCCAGTAACAGCGCATTGCTGTTGAATTAAAGTTTTTTGAAAAGTTAAGTGAGAGGTATATTTGGACTGAGAATGATTGCAAACTAGTTCAGCCATGATTGAATGACTGGCAGCTGATTTGCAGCATCAGTGCATGACCAAGTGGCCTACTAATATCATCCATATCTTGGAGCATTTACTTAGGCAGAATATTACTCTACAGGTAGTATTTTCAGCACTCCAGAAGTGAAAGATTTATAGGACAGAAAATGAAAAAAAGAAAGAGGGATTACAATACAGTAACATCTCAATCTATTGCTTACTGTTATAGCTGCTCCATACAACGCATCCCAAATCCAATCTCAGATTCTGTTTATTGGACTACAGAGCCCCCTGTGTTGAGCATATTAACTAGCATTCCTTACATTAAACCAGCAGGAAAAAAACAAAAAGAAAAAAAAAAAACAAAAAACAAATGTTAGGTCTAGGAGCCACTGCCCCAGGTTGATTTCCCAGAAAAGACAAATTAGTTTCTGGGTACTTGCATACAGCTCAGAAAAAGGTGGTGATTAACAATGCTGCCCTACATGCAATGAGAGAGTAACTAAAGGCACAAGACCACAAAGTAGACAGGAAAAAAGGCAGCTTCCTCCAAATGAGAAAAGATCAGCCAAATTAATTACATATCTCTGTATTAACTTTAGGCAGTGTATTTAAGGATGACTAATTTGAACTCAGTACATCCCCGGACAGAAAACCTTAAAATACACAAACGTATTGAGATTGGGTCCAGATATTTGAACTGCATTGAGATGTTCACTGAGTGGTGACACCCAAAGACAAAGCCCTTAGGAAGGAAAGAAGGTGAGATGAGAGAAAAGCAAGCTGCTTGAGAAAACACTGCCAAGGTTAAAAAGGCAGTAGAAACTATTTGTAGAATTTATGTGGGGTAGAAAGCTGCAGGTGAGATAAAACCATGCCCAATTCCTGAGCTAGCAGAGGTCTCAGTACCCTAGTAAGAGTAATGAAAATATTCAGAGCTAAAGAAAAGCATAATCAGCTGGCAAAGGTACGAGAGGATTTGTAGTATTTCTTCCCAATTAAATTCATATCTCATTCCTTCTGGCTTCTTCTAAAGACATTGCCATTTGTATCACCCATAAAGTGGAGCCTTCTGGCCAAGCAGGGCTGCACCCCACACTTTAAAATCACCTTACGTGGCAGGGCGGCATGACAGTGACATGAACTGCCTCAAAGGAAGATATTATTAAAACCACACACCTACACAAACACTGCTGGTGACAGTGTTTCAAGGCTTTTACTCTAGAGTAGTGTGTGGGACCAATTTCTTTAACAAATTCTCAAAAAAGTATAAGACGGAAACAAGAACCAAAAGCAAAACATCTTTTAAGCTAAGGAAATTGTTGTAAGCTTTCAATGATTTACTTTGAAAATCCTACAGCCTTCAGCAAAATCCTTAGAAAATCTCTTTGTGTTTATGAAATAGCATTTGATATCACAACCTAAAAACCTACAGACCAGTGCAACCAACGCTTTCTTAACTCTCCAAGGGCAAATAACACCTGGATTTCCCATGCAACGGCTAGTAAAGAAATGCTGACTCTCTGTAATTTTAATTACAGACTAAAATAACACCTTAGTGAAAAATAGTACATTAAGTATTATTTTAGAGTTTCAGGGTTGCCCCATCAACCTAAGCCATAAAAGGAGCAAAACAATCAGTTTAAAAACCAACACAAGAGCTCCACGGATGTAAAAAGACAGAAGAGCTTATCTGCTTCAACAAGTCCTTTCATCACATATCCAAAACAATTATTTTATGTATGTAATCTTGTGCTTGTTATGTATACCTGAGACTATTTAAATAATTTATTCAATTGTATGTGTAACCAAAACAAAAAAGTATTTCCATAACAGGATTTTGTTTTTACATGTCAAGTCTACAGAAGCTAATTTCTGTACTTACTGCTATAACGTAGCTGGAGTTAAAATACAGCATGATAACATATTGGCTGAGATCACTGTTTTGTCTGTGTCAGAGAAGATTGCACCTTCAGAATTGTAAATTAGCACAGTAATATGACTTTTGGTAAGAAGAAAAAATACATTTTCATAGTTCTTACTCCAAACCGTTGCTTTAAATTTGTGATCAACTTTGACCGTTCCTCAAGGCAGAGAAATGCAAAAGCCCTAAAAGTTCTTTTAAGGCTAGAGCCCTAAAAGCTCTGGAGCATTATAATTTGCTGAGATAATTTACCAAGAGATAAGGAAAGCTGGGGGGCAGGGGGAACAGGGGTTGAATAGCTTGTAGCATGGAGAGAGGGTAAATCAACAGAAATTATTTTGATATATTTCAGAGTGACCTACCAAGCTCACTGATCAGCCCTGAAGTTAGTATCTATGACTGATAGAATCTCAAAGCATTTTAAATATTTTCACTAGGACTCCAATGTATTTGTATCAGTGAGAGTTTACACATGAAAGATTAGGCCAAAAAGGCTGGCTTAGTTATATATGTCTGTCTATTAGTTTGGTTAGCATGAGATAACCAAAACAGAATCAAAGTAAAGAATCACCTAGACCTGTGAAGCAGAACTGAAAGACTTGTTGCTTTATACATCTGCTTTTCCAGCAACTGCATCTACTGAGTATTCCTGTTATGAGTTACAAGAAAAATCAGTGTTCGCAGGCCTTGAGGAAAAAAACCTAGTTTGTTCCAACAACAAATCACATGGTCCTTAATAATAATTTTTAAATGTTTGAAGTAAAAACAGTTTTGCTCTTCTTTTATTGCAAAATCTTGTCCCAAAATAGTTTTTTTCATAATAAAGAGTTTATAAGAAAGACAGTCACTGGAATTAAAATTAAGCTAGAAAGACAGCTAATAATACATAAACAAATGTATAAACCCTCAAAGCAACAGGTTTATAGGAAATCCAGAGAGTTAACTAATGACAGAAATTAGAGACACAGGAAGACGAAGAGTAGAGGAAAAGTCCTTGACTAAAGGAATTATTTTAAAGGCAACAACCTTGCAAGAATTCTTCTAATAATTAAGATCCTCATACCCTGGTTAAGGGCACAGAGACAGGTTTTTAGAGGGGGCCACAAGGAGACAAGTTAATAACCCAGTTTCAAATCATCCTGCAAGACTTACTGAGCTCAGAGATTCTGCCCACACAGAGTTGAAAGGTTTAGTATGTAAAAGCTGCCTTCTGACGGCACTGGGAGATTACCTCTGTTATCAACTCCAGAGTGAACTCTAGCTCTCACAACAATGATCTTTTACAGAAGATTCCTCAGCAGTGAACAGGATAAATGTGATTGTAGCACATTTTAGATTCTCAGCATGAGGAAGGGAATATCAAATTTAAAAAGCACCTATTACTCTTTATCTGTGTAAGTCATTCTGCTAAGTGGTGATATAAATAAAATTACATGTACAATCTCACTTATATCTTTTCTTTAAATGTGTATACATGGTTTCTTTCCCCTTACATTCCCTAGGTTAAATTAGCAGAAGTGGAGTGTGATAAATTGAAGCGGAACTATAAATGGGTGTTTTGGAGGGGGGAAAAGGTTTCCGCTTGTTCTAAATGTGTAAACTTATAAAAATATTGCAATTTTAAATCCTGGAAAAGCGCCATCCAATATTCAAGACTGGCAGACAGCGCTTATTGCCTTTTTTATATGCTATTACAAAACTTCTTGATTTTAGGCATTAGCCTGACTATTCCTAAGAGTCTCCAATTAGAGATGTAACAATAGGAGACTACAGCCATTTCTTTTCCATGCCATAAGTTCATTATTTCTATTTCCTGTTTCACTCAGGTGTTTCTTTTAAAGTTTTGAAACTTTTATGATCTCCACAGTTGAAACAAAACATAAATCACATGCAAGCTAATGGGACAAATGAAAGCCCCAAGTCTATCGACAGCAGAAGATACCAGTTCTTCCCAAGCCATATATAATTAAGAGCAATGAAAAATCCCTGGGTAGTTATCATAAAAACAGGCTCCTTACCATAATCTGTAAAGCATAGTCAGGTCCAAGTTTTTTTGTTCAACCACCACACCAACTGTTCCTTCTTTTTAGTGACTTATTAAAAAAAAGGAAAACTTCGCCAGTGACGGCTAGGGGAAAAGCTCCCAAGAGCTTTCAGGCTTCATTAATTAGGGCCATCAGAACTGTACTTCATTTAAGCAGTACAAAACTGTGCAATCAAGAGTTATGTCCCAGGCTGTAGTTATTTGCCCCTCTCTCATTCTCTTCTTCTTTCTCTCACCATCTCTTTCAGTAAATGAGACTAATTTTTCCAGCAGCCTTTAACTCCCTAGATTAACTGAAGTGGAAAATGTGACTACAAACTCACAGCACTGTCTAGCCTCCAACTCAGCACAGAATCAACTTTGTTGTAAGTGTTGAAGGACACCTAGCAAGCTGCTACTTGCTAAGTTCATAACCCAGAAGTGCATATTCGCACACAACAGGACTGCGCCATCTAGTTAGCCGGCAGCAGCAGGCTTTGGGAGCAGATGCCTCGGGATGCAGGGCTTTAGCCCTTGGGAATGTTCAGTTTCTTACAGATTCGATTGCGGTGTGGCTTTTTTTTTTGTTGTTTTTTAATAAAATATCACTACTGAGATAATCCACATCTAGTGGATATGGGAAAATTTAGGCTATAATAGCACAGCAAACTTCTACATCTATCTTTGATTTACAAGATAAAAGCAACTTTTAAATTAAAGAGCCTTTCTGCTAATAGAGCTTATTATGCCAGAGACAGGAATGATTTTCCTAGAAAGTTGTCCCTGTGTGCATGCCTATTATCTTTGCTTTCCCCCTTCCACTAATGAGCATTTATCTAAAGAGCCTGTTAATCCTCTGATGTGTGCTTCTGGTCAGAGGTAACAGTTTGAATAAAACCACTAATCACTTATCACTAATCACTGATCATTAATCACACTTTTCCCTAGTGCTTTGCGACCTGTACAGCTCCCTTTAGGATTAAGGAGTCACAAATAAGGAGTTTAGCCATTTTTTATAAAGAATTTCCAGCTTTTGATACCAGCAACCTCATTCGCCACATGAAAGTTACAAAACACTGAGCGGGGACTTTCACCACTGTACACTTTTATACTGAAAATAAACCCTTATGGAAGCATACCTCCTTCACAAAATTCCCACAAATTACCCTGCATTTTTGCATTCAGCTCTCACTTTCCACCTCTCAGTTTTCTTTCAGTCCAGTTTCTGGATTATCCCTGCATGTATCTTAGAAGAAAGTTTTCCTACACCACTGTTCCTTGACGCACTGCTGCTTGCCCAAACGGCCAGGCAAGGAAAGTCTGGTGCACACCAGAGGGTGAATCTTTCTCTAAAAACTGCAGTCTAAAGGAGAGCCCAAGTAAGATGCTTCACAGTAATTACTATTTCTTCTGTTCAAGCTTCAATTTCATTTAGCTAAGCACTGTTTCTTACTGATAATATATGGAAATCTTCTAATCTTGCTGCTAAAGTCACTTCTCATATCGGTCTGGATTAAAAAAAAAAAAGAAAGAAAAAAGAAAAAAAAGAAAAACCAAACAACATAGGGACATTTCATTTTCCTTTATTCCTACCCCCATGTCTGAAACTACTTCTCTCTTTCCAATTATAAAGCTGATATTGAGCCCTGGAGATGAAGGATCACTCACCATGCTCGGACATAAATAATAGAGGAGGCAGAGTTTAGCAAGTATTCCCCTTACACTCCTGCAGCGCTTATCGTCCTGAAAACTTCGCTGGGGAGAGAGAGACCCCTGTAAGAGAGGACAGTAGCGGCGGGACGCGGGGATGGGGATGATGAGCGGAGCAGAGGGGCTGTAAAGGGAGAGGAGGGCTGCACAGAGGGGACCTTGTCAACACTCGCCCCCGCCCCGCACCCGAGGGCATCAGAAGCGGAGCATCAGCCCCGCACCGGCCCGCAGCATGACGTAAGGGCGGGCAGCAGCCCGGCACGCGGGTGTCTCACGGGGAAGGCGGCCCCGCGCACCGCTCCGCGGCCGCCGCCGGCTGCTCCCGGCTCCCCCGG
>VYXF01026440.1:508693-579121 GCA_013397295.1 Polioptila caerulea | reverse complement strand
CGGGCGCCTGCCCGGGGCAGCCCCGTATTTTTAGGAACTTACCGCCCGGCGCGGCGGGGACGGGACCGGCAGCGCGGCCGGAGGAACCACGTTGGACTGAGGGACGGTTACAATACGTTCTATTTAGAGAAGCATTACATCACCCTCCGTGACGTCACGTGGGATTCCTGAACTTCTAAATCATTGCGGTCCGTGCCGGGCGGGGGGGGCGGGGGCGCGGCCTGGGGCGGTCCCGCCCCCGCGGGGTGCGGGGCGGAGCGGGGCTGAGTCAGCCGGGAAGCGCCGGCCCGCCCCCCGCGCCCCGGGCAGCCGCGGGCTCCGGCAGCGATGCCCGGGCGGGAAGGGGCGCAGCCGGNGCGCTAAGCCGGGACTTGAGTCCTGCAGCCCCGAACTCTTTCGGATTTTTTGTTTGCTTGAGTTTCTTTATCTAGAAAATGTCTAAGAAGTAACGGGGTGCCCGAGAAGGGAGGGAAAGCTCCGTCCCGAGCTGCAGCCCTGCGAGGATGCGCCGCTGTCCGCCTGCCCAGGTGTGCCCGGTGTCCGCCTGGCAGGCTTTGATGCCGCGGCGGAACCCCAGTAGCGCTGGAGCAGCGCAGTCACAAAGAATCTCAACTGATATAATCGAGTGTCTCACTGCTTTTTGAACATTTAAACATCCTGCACCTAGTTGGCAGTGTCTCTGCGTCGTCGTCTGGGACGCTTGCCGGTGACAAAGTTATTGTTCCACTCTGTAACTACTTCAGTGCCTCCTTTTCCGTTTTTTTCATTCTCAGCCTAATACTCCTCAGCAGTTCCTCTACTACCGGGTCTGGAGGTTCCTTTGGCACACTGCAGTTATCCAGGAGGCATTTGTATCAAAGATACGCATGATTGAACTGGATTTAGCAGCTGATTCATGCCAGGAGGTATGACTTAATTCTGATGCAGTGTTTTAGCACCTAAGCCTGGAATGTCTCATGAGGAAAGCTCAGTGTTTTGAGGGTCTCAGAATCTGCAATGGCTTGCTCAGTTTGGTTTTTCTCTGATATTCCATTAAGAGAGGAGAGAGTAATATAACTCTGCCGAAATCGGGAACTACTTTACAAATGGCAATAATACAGCACTTTACTCCTAATAATACCATTCTTTCACAGGTTTATATTAGGCTGTCTAATTACCATCTTCAGCTTTTAACAATTCACTGGCAATTTATGAAGGATTTAAGCAGATAGAAGTGGATCCTATCAGTGACTGATGACAGGTTTTGAACTCATTTAACTCCTTAGGATAAAGCTCAATGATGCTGTCACTGTAAGCCTTCGTTTTGTCGGGTATTATCTTTGGAAATTGCATATCAAGTGCAAAGTGCCTTACCTCTAAACGTCCCGGAATTATAAACTAGACAGATGACTAAATTAATAATTGCAGTTGTTTCTGTCTCACAAGAAGGGTTTTAGCATACACAAACAGCAGTTTTTAAGGCCATGACAAAAAGATTTAAGCGCCGGAAACAGCTCTACATCTCTCATTGAGATTTCATTGCACAATTTTTGTACTTGCACTTCTCACAGTTATGCAGCTGGCACTATGGCTGATCGATAGGTTATCCTGGGATTGCAGCGGGGTTTTGTTCCTGTTTTCTCAATGAGACCAAACTGTAAATGGCAATGGAGAATTCAGGCGCTGGTCAAGGACAACAGAGCCCAAATCCGTTGGCTCTGTCTTAAGGCTCAGTTAAGGGGAAAAAAAATCCTAAAAGAAAGATGAACAGAACCACCACTTTATTCAGATCAATAGCTTTACCTGCCACACACATATTTGGACAGATCTCTACCACTTAAAGAGACAAGCAGTTTGTGGCAGCAGTTTGTGTGTCTGCCCCACAGAGGGTGGTGACAAATGCTTTGATAGGTGGTGTACCTTGCTTTTCGCTGACAGCTGAGCAGAGAGAGGTTTTGGGTTCCTGATATGAGTCTCAGGGCCTGAGGAAAGGCTCTTGAAATGAGCTGTAGTCCCGGGGGTCAGAATGAGTACAGAATAATGTCAACGGTTCCCCTGAGGCTGAAATCTGCTGCGATATGTGCCACATATTATTACTTTCCCCCATGCCAAACTTCTGCTTCACTTGCCACCCTCAGATTCTGTTGCTCTCCTCCTTCTTCCAGCTCTTTACTCCTCTATTTCCATTTTACTTTTGCCTGTTACCAACCTTCTCTCTGTCCTACAGCGACCACTCTGATCTCTGAATGGGGATGTGAAAAGGAGCACAGAGATGCAGCTTTTGTTTTGCTCACTTTAATCCCTTGTGGCTAAGCAGTTCAGAGAGAAGAAAATGTGTCAATGCCTTTGGCCTGAGGACACTGAGCAGGGAAGGGACGTATAGAAAATGTAATTGCCAAGGTCTTGATTTAAACTACGGGATGTTGACAGTAAAAGAGACGCTCCTCTGCCTGCAAAGTTGCTGCTTTCAGGTTGAGTTGATGTCTGCTTGTGTGCTGTCCCTCTGAAGAACGACTCTTTAATATGAACTCCTGTAAAGGTGGTTTGAATTAGCATATTCTCCTCGGCAAATGAGGAATGTACGCAGAGTCAGTTACCACAGCTCAGCTGACAAGCCGTAACTTGAGAACATGCTCTCTACAGGGGACAAATTTGAACAAATCTTAGAGGCTAATCAAAGGCACGTCCTAAAACAGCAAAATGATCGTTCTGCACAACTCCAGGTTCCTGCTCCAAAAGCACTGCATGTTAAAAAATAAAAAACACACACCAAAAAAAATTTAAAACCCCAAAAAACGTCTTGTGAAATTTGGGTTAATGTTAGGCAAGGAGACTTCCTTTTTATGGAATATTGCTTCAGGAGTGATTGGATTTTAGAAGCAGCTTTCCAAATTACTTCTGCCTAGGGCAGGAAAACTCCATCCTGAATGGTTCAAAACTTGGCAATGTTTTTAAGAGATTGAAGAAACTTGCCATGAAAAGTACTGAGCAATCAACTCCATGAGGCACTACCTGTTTTTTCATGAAGTAATTTAAAGGTACAAAGCCATACACTGCTTTCTATTTTTATACTCAGGCTTTTATAAAGCTGCTTTCTTCTGATGGCAAAATCTCGACTTAAATACTTTTCTGTATTTTATGTTTTAACAAATGTTTACCATATAGGTCTTTGTCAATTTTAGTAAGTATAAGACCTGAAAAGAACACACACTTTACAACAGTAGCTTAATGGGTATTCAGACATTTGAAGTGATAGGAGTTAGAATGACATTTTGTTTGACTGATAGTAAATGACAGTAGTGCTGTTTCAGCAAACACCTAAAATCATATCATTAAAATCATTGGGAAGTAAAGATATTAAAATAATTATAGGAGTTTTGTATGTCAAACATCAGTCTCAGCAAGTCACTATTGCTGTCACATAAAATGAATATTTACTGCTGGTTGAGCTGAATATTTTACATACCCATTCTTCCTACAACATCGTTAACCAAATGTTTAACTAAGCTGCTGCCAGTGTTGAGCGTTACTCTCAGCTCTGGCACTTGCAATTATCTTGTTACAAGTACTTTTCAGCAATATCTTTTAGTCTAATTGAACAGTAATTTATTCACCTCCTTACATGCTACTAAAACTTCAGATCTCCCCATTTATCATGTGAAAGTATGAAACTTAAAAAAAGTAATTCAGCACTAGCCACACAGAAGTGAAGCCTAAGACATAAAATGCTGAGGGGAAAAATTGATTTCTAGATCTTAACATATACTTTAATCCATGGTGATAGTAAAATGCATTTTAAAAGGAGGTACAAATTATGCTATTTAATGTATAATAATCCTAGTGATATCCTGAACAAATGTAATTCTGGTGTTTTTATTAAATGCTCGATTTCTTAATTATTACCTCTTTGTTCAGACCTCACCTCTCCTTATTTTAGTAACAGACTGAATGGGATATCAGTGAAGGGAACCAAGTGTTCTCTCTCTATGGTTTCAGGAGCTCACTAGGAAGTACTAGATTGGTCTTAAAGCTGAGACAGAAACTGATGAATGAGTAGAGTTAACCAGAAGTAGTATCAAATATTTATTTTTTTTTAAGTTCCATTAGCTGAAATATAAATGGTAAGCAATGTTCCTGTTCAGCTGTATCATTTCTCGAGTGGACTGGAGAGGAAAGGAAGTGTGATACATCACAGGGATGTGAAACAGTTCTGTGGGATACCAAGCAAGTCACATCTACATTTCTGTTCTCTGTGTACATCTCCTCACCCATTCATCTGATGGTCTCTTTTTTCCTTAATGACGTTTGTGTCTTAAGCAGGTGACAAAAATAGACAGCCAGGTGTCAGTAGGAGTACAGGCAAAGCAGGCAGATGTTTTGCAAGGGGAAGTGTCTGCATACATCTGTGAATGGTTATGGATTTACATGAGAGCACATTTTGTCCCGTAACAGTACTAACTGCCACAGCTCTATGCCTTTTGGAAACAAAGATGCCTAGCAGTACCTCATGGTTTTTACAAGATTATGTGAGCACTGAAAATGGGCCTAAGAGGGGATATTGTTCTCATGGATAGAGTTTATCTGCAAAGGCAAAGTGACTTGAAGTTGGATGAGCCAAGCAGGAGCTCTCCATGTTTCACCCCATCTATGCTGCAGAAGCCACAGCCCAGAAATTGGCCATTTCTTTTCCTCTTCCTGGAAGGCTGCTTGTGAAACATCAAATCACTTAACTCCAAACTCCCCTGTCTGAACTAACCTGCTGAGTGTCTGTAGGACAAAATCAATGTGTGTTAACTACCGAGAAGCCACAGAGCTAGCTGGTGGAAGGAGGCTTGCTCTAGACACGCAGGCTTTTAAACATTAGGATCTGTTGGTTGGGTGCATCGAACTGAGCCCTAAGCAGCACTTAAAATGATGGCTTTTCACTCTTCTTAAGTTACCCAACATCAGTTTTATTCCAAGTTTCTCATTTCTCCTTGTAAAGTTAAGGGTAGCTGTAGGTCATGCTTGTGCCACATAAAAAGAGAGAGCAGAATAATGGAGAAGGACAGCCCTTCCCACAGAAAAGACCTAAATGGAAGCTCATTCATGCAGAATGGTGCGTGCTGGCCTCTACCTCGTGACAGTAGTGAGGATGCACATGAGGCCCAGAACAGCAAGAGAGAGAATGGTCTCCTCTTTTCTCATCATTTCTCCTGCTCCATTCACAAGTGATGCCAGCATGTCAGGAAGCACAGTTTGACCAGCCTGCTCTCCTTCAGATCTCAGTGCACATCTGTTCTTGATGCCTGTTCCAGCTATACATGTTCTCTCAGCTCTGATACACAATGCCATTTATTCCTCACCTCTTGTGGACAAACAGGTGCACAATGGTTCTCCAAGCAGGTCAGATCCCAGATGTGTGAATGATCTCTTCATCGTAGCTGCCATGTGTTCTGTTCCAGGAGACCAAAAAAAGAGACTTTGTATTTCCTTCTACACTCACATCAATTCAAAGAACAGCTTATTTCTTTCATACTCAGACACTATTATTTCATGGTTTTTTGGAATGAGGTAAAAAAATTATTCACATTATTTTTCTTCCACAGAGATCCTCCATGACTTCTTTTGTATTTATTTTACCACTTTTAATGCTCTGCTGGTTGGAATACTCCTAGTAATAATTTAATTGGTTAGTGCATGATATGGAAGACTGATTTGATAAACAATTTTTAGGTTCTATAGCTCCAGTTAGGCATATATGGAGGTTTAGGTAGATTTTTGGCCTCTGACTGGATTTTAGTTGGTTTTAGTTTGTTGAATTGTTGTTTTTTTTTAGTTTGTGGGTTGTTGTTATTTTAGTCTTAGAACAGAATGAGGTAAAAAAAAAAAAAAGAAGGAGTTGAAAGATAGAACATCTTTGAATGTTTCTGAGAGCCTAATTTAGAAACCTTATTTAAACAAGAAGTGAAAAGTACAAATTCTTATCATGGGCTTACGTGGCAAAAAAATCTCACTTTTTTTAAGTGTAATTTTTTTTTTTTCAACTGACTGTATTCTACTTGTTCTCTTCTTGGGGATGTCATGAATGTCCAAGATACAAAGGTGTTCCTCCTCCTTTAAATGTGCCATAAAGATGTCTCATTCATACCTTCACCTTACTCACTTCATGGGTTTTGCTGCTGGAAACAGAATGAGAGAAAATACTTTGCATGAGAATGTGCAGGTACTGTATGGCAGCAGTGTGGACTGTCAGGGGCTCATTTTCTAGCCTGCAGGTGAGGGCTGAAGAGGGGCTGTAATGGAGATTCCCACAGCTTATGGATTCATAACCACTCTTACTTTTCTCTGTATAGTCTGCTTAGATAGGCTTTGCAGGGGAAATCAAACTTTTGCCTTATTTTTTAGCTGAAAAACTGAGAAGGAGATGATGAGGGATAATCCCAGCAGTTCCCATCTAATTGCAGAATTTTTAATTGTGATATTGCAGCAAGAGAAGTAAAGTGTTTGCTGCCATGCAGCACTGCCAGCATTTCACACAAACATCAGTGAGGAAAGTCAGTAATTTTTTGTAGTATGCTTTTGTTTCAACACATGTAAATAGCAGCCCTGTCCGGAAGAAATAAAAAGTCATGGTGACCAAGGATTAAAAAATGTTTTTTTCAAGAGGAAAGTTACCAAAAGTCACATTAAGTAAAACAAAAATCAGTCTGCACTACTGAAGTTTATCTGCCATTAAGAACTTACATAATATACTGCTGACATCATGACTATATAAATTACATGGTACTTTCACATGTGACTTAGAGATTATATTACTTGTGTATGACAAAAATTAAACTTGCAATTTTTTAATTTAGGATACATACTGTGGTATGTATTATAAAATTAGATACACATTCCAAAACAACGACAGCAGGTTTACTTTTAATTGCTTTAAACCCAACAGGTGCAAAAACATTCATTTAGTCAAAATCGTATAGATGCACAAAACCTTTTTTAGAAGGGTTACAGCTCTGCTTTCTTTCTTGTAACACAGAATATGCCCTGGATTTTATTTTACCTGAAGTACAGATTCAGGCTTGTGTTGTGTTTCACTGATGTAACTGCATGGGTAAGATCTGGACTTCACTGAAGTCTAAAGGAAAACTCCCATGGATGCAATGGGGCCAACATTTCATCCCATGTCTGTAATCAATTATTAAAATGTAACAGGGGCCAATGTATGACTACACTGGAAAAAAATTACAGCAAAATACTTCAAGTAGTTTGCAAATATTTTGGAGACTTGAGACTCAGGGATTAAAGCCTCTCCTAGTTACTCCTAGAGAAAACATTTACATAACTTGTATTTGTATGTAGGTGAGTTCCAGATTGGATTTTTGAAGAATGTTCAATATTTGGTATTAAAAAATACATTGATTTTAATTTAATCTCTTTCTGAATTATTCACTTTTAATTATGGTATTTTTTCTGCATGTTTTCTTCCTTGTTTAAAAGGGAGGAGCATTCAAATGCCTTCACTTTTGAAATTGAGATAATCATTAATCTTAGATGAGAATGCAAAAAAATAAGACAGATAAATATTTGCACATCATTTATTTTGTTTTACAATGCATTAAGTTTGTCTCCATCCTCAGCATAGTAGTGTGAAAAAGAAGAAATGACATATGAAAGCAACAGTGGATTGAGAAGTAGCACAAAAAACACAGTGCACATTTTGAACCTGATTTCCCCTTCTTCCCCTCCCCTCACAGATCAAGCAACACACTGTATGTGATAGTTACATTTGCAATGTAATATTCAAGGCAAAAAAAAAAAATTCAAAAGTTTTCTAAAATACAAGGTACATGAAATACAGTGACATTTTCAAGGAGGGGTTTTTCTTGCATATTACACAAAGGCATAAATAAGACTTTCAAACATAGCTGATCTTTAGCTAATAGCAGCAGTACCCACCGAATTAACATGTTATGTAAATTTTTAAAAAACCAAGAAATTGAAATTCAGACTTACCTGATGCCGAACAAGACAGTAAATGGACTCCTTCTGCTGAAAGTTATATACTTCAGTTGTAAAAATAAGAATTAAAGTGAATCCCTGGAATATTTGTCAGCATAAAAGTCTCTCAAGGCCCTGTCAATAAATTACAAGGAAGCGTGGATGGGTGAGAGGTCTATATGAGCAAATACTAGAAATTAAATATCATCCTTCTAGCTCAAAAACATCCTTAACTTCAATTTTACCTTAATAACCACCATATAAACTGGGCAGAGAGTACCCATTGTCACCACTTGTATAGCTGGACTGGACATATCCAAGCTTAAAGAGAAATCAGAATGGGAAAGAAAACAGCTTTTTATAGTCTCTGCTGCTAGAAAAGATGAACGCAGTTCTATATCCAGGGTGGATTATCTAGGCCCTTTAAGCAAACAGCACCACTAAAAATCACTCAGCTATAGCAAGGTTTACTAGAAACGCCTTTAGGAAATAGAGCTGCATCGTGGAAGAAGGGAGAACTTGTTTTTCTGAAGCTGTACTCCTAAAGGGTTTCAAGTATTGTTTCAGTAGCAAAGATAAATAGCTAATGTCAGGAGAGAAAAACGACACAGCCCCTGCCAGAAGATCCGATGACACTCAGCACAAGGTAGCATGAAATAAACAGTGCTGTAAAGATCACAGGGCTAGAATGGAAATCAAATAGCCAGACAGCGATAGAGCTGGTTCTCTTCAAGAAAAATACCTAGGAAAAAAAGAAATGTAACAGCTATTTGTGTGCAGAGAGTAGAATGAAAGAAGGCAATTACAGCTGATTGAGACATCAATTTGTTTGTGGAAAGCCCTAAGAGATGGCAAAAAGCCTGCTGGAAGTGCAGGGAGAAAAAACACTTTTGCTGAAATCCTATATGTGGCGATTCTCATACAAGCTGTACTATGAATTGCTGACTTGGTGTTTGCATCCCAGCTTTTCCTCACTGGGGAGGACGTACAGGAAAGAAAGAGCAGGTATGACAATCAGAGACAGTGAAGTGTTGTGAGATACTAAAATATGTGCACAGAAAAGTGCCCAGGTTGTCCATGCCTCAGGAATGAAATAACAAAGAGAAAGTTTGTCTAGAGCTCTGCTGCTGTTGAGTGTTTCCAGAAAAGAAAGAGTAACTTTGAAACCGAGAGCTAAGCACTTCCTAAGGATTTTAATTTCTTTTGGAAGCATTCATCTTGCAAGTGGAGCAGAAAATAGCCAGGCAAAGTATGAGATGTAGTATGTGGGGAGGTCTTCAGGGAATCAGAGAAGAAATAAACTGATGAGAGCCAACGGGGATATTATTAGATACTTGGCTGTACCAAAGTCAACCTTCTTCAAAAGCAGCAAATTCTAGCATCTAATTATATTCTTGTTTACCATATAGAGAAACACATGATTATTTTGACGCTGTAGCAGGGAACTTTTTTCAATGTATATAAACATTGGCTTATACTCTGTCAGAGTGTATTTAGCAAGTTATATTGAAATGAGACAAAATACACTAAGTTGTTCAATTTCAAGTGATAAGTTTAAAGACTTGTAATCTGAAGGAAAACATATTGAATTTTTTTGTTCTAAAATATCTCTTAAAAACTACTGTCTCATCATTCAGGTTTTTTTAAACATATGGTAGTTTTTCAAGGTATCTATAGACTGTACCTGCACAGACACAGCCTGTATGGGGTAATGCAAACTCTGAGCCAAGCCTACAATCAGAGATATTAACACAACTGATTACACTGATGGAGTGAAGCCACTATTTTTATCTTACCTGAGATAAGGCACATAGGATATAAATTGCTGTTCAACAGGCAAGACATAAATTAAAAAAAAAAAAAAAATTACAAGGAAAAAAGAATGAAATAAACACTTTATTTTAAAGGTACAGATTAAAGATTATGGAAAATTTTATTAGTCACATTTTCTGTCCTTACAGTGGTCCAGAAGGACTCAATGGGAGGGAAACAGCACCTCTGTTAGGGCTGGGAGCTGCAGAGCCAGCTGAGGCTGCCTAGCTATACATGGAGCTGCCTGTGTCCTAGGGATCCACAGCCAAAACAGCTTCCATCAAATCAATTAATAAAACCTTTTAATCCCCTTATCCTACAGAGCACTGAAGACATATTTTTCCAAAGATACCTAAAAACAACCCCTTGGCACAACTCCTGCCATTGTGGCTGGTGCTCCAATGCCTCCAGGTCCCTCATCCAGCAGGGAGACACCACCAAAGACTGGCAGCCACACAGAATTAAAATGTGGGAGCTGAAAGACTTTTGACCAAAAATTGCTTTCATTTACCTTTGGTGCCTTCCCATGTGGTGAGCATTAGTCAATGTGTGTGTCTAGAGACCAAGAGCCAGATCTGGTTTCTGCACTGAGTTTTTGTCACAAGGGCTGTGTTTAACCATGACAGATCCTGCAATTTCAAGACATATTTCTCTTCCTATTGTTTCAGACTTGTGAGGCTCTGGATCAGAAGCAGAGCTCAAGTTTTTCTACCTCTGCCATATGGCAGAGGTAGAAGAGGAAAACACTCAAAAGTTTGCATGGGCATCCCAGCACAAAGCCAACAGTAACCCCTGTGATACACTGATTGCTGTGATCCCTTGCTGGTGCCAAATTTAATGTTTTAAAGCAAAGTTCTGGCTCCCCTGAAAAGAGCAGTAAAAATTCTGGTGATTTGAATGGGGGTAAGACTTCAACCCTGAGTCTGACTATAGGAATATTCACTGACTCACCTCAACTTCTGACTTCAAGCACACTAATCTGCAGCAACACTTTCTGATGGTGTGACAAAAGGCAGATTTCTCAGCTATGAAACATCAGCTTTACTGCAGACTTCTGAGCAAAACATTACTCCCCTTACTCTTTCCTAACTTAAACTCTTCAAAAACAAGAAACAAAACTTAAAAATTAGAAATTTTGTACCTTAGTCTAGATATAAATGTTAAAACCACCCTAAAAATTGTGTCTGATTGTTATGTGGCATTGGCTTTTCATCTAAATTAGCTGCCCTTTTCATTGTTAGTCTACTAGTCTCATTGCTGATATTTTCAGAAATTTCATTAACCAGACAAGCTAAAAACTCTCCTGTTTTTAGCTAAAATGGTAGTTTAACTTGTACCAGCATCTCAACTACAAAAGACACAGTAGGTCCATTGATTTCAGCACAGTTACAACTACTACCCCTGATTAATGTACTGAAATCACAAGATAGTTTATGTTAGATAAATTCCTAAAGATCCTTCACTTAAGACAGAGAAGTGTAAAAAGCTGAAGAATATAAAAATGCTTATTTTTCCATTTATAGGTAAAATCTCATGTGCTTTCAGTACACCCTCCATCCCAGTGGTATTCCACAAACACAAAGTATTCTAGAAGGTGATCCCTCCCCAGCTTCTCCAACAAAGCTCTGCAAGGTACATGATTTATCACCTGGTTATTTGGGAATGTCTTTAATAGGTGCATCTTACCATTTTCAAGATACAGGTTAAGACTCAGGCCCTGTTTCATCTCCAGTGGTAACAAGTTCTGTAGCTGCAGGCCTTGTGTCAAGAATGCTTGTGCTGTTCCCCACCAGTTACATCACCTCGTTCATCCCAATTACACATTCTGCAGCTGATGTAGTGCTTTAATAATTTGTTTTATTTGTGCACTGATTAAAAATTTCTAGATCAAACATTTAATGAAAAGCTCTCCAACCTGACAGGTTTGCTGCTGAATGCAGTCATTTACAACTCAAACCTTATAATAACCAGAGCAAGTGTTGGAAAAGCTGTTCATGCCAAGTGTTCAGTAACTGACATATATAATCTTATATCTTTTCATTCAGACCATTTAAAAAAAAAAAAAATCTGAGACCTAATTATATTGGTTGTAACTGTTCTGAAATGAATGGTGGCAGGAACTAATACTTGTTTATTTTCTTTCCTGACAAGTGCTCTGAGTAAAAACAGTTTCTAGACATGATGGAATGACTTTTCCTATGACTCAGACACATTCAGTGAAATAAGGTTTGAAGAAACTGAAGCTGGTTTTCTGTCTAACAATAGTAATTGAAAATACCCAGAACTTGCAAGTATTTATGCCATTTAGAAATGTCGGACAAAAACTACTCAGGGAGGACAAAAGGTCTTCAGCAAACAAGCTCCTGCCCTATGCTTTTTCATTTAAGTGGGATATTGCACTTATTCACTTGGG
Source organism: Polioptila caerulea (assembly GCA_013397295.1). Taxonomy (NCBI): domain Eukaryota; kingdom Metazoa; phylum Chordata; class Aves; order Passeriformes; family Certhiidae; genus Polioptila; species Polioptila caerulea. The sequence continues at coordinate 566,937 of VYXF01026440.1, read as the reverse complement.
CTTATTTCAATTTAATGAATTTCTCTTTTCAGTTTGATTTTCTATTTAATTTTTAATTTACAGGTGACACTTAAAGTGAACAGTCATATTTCCAACTGGCAACATATTTAATGTTTTTCACAACTCTGGGGCAAACTAGAGTTCTAAAATATACTACTTGGTAATATAAGAAAGGCACATAAAACTTCAAGTTTATGTCCATGTTACAAAGCTCTAACTAGCACACTTTTTCACAAGCTGCTTAGCTCCCAGTATTTCAGTTATTTCAGCTTTTCTAAGAGTAAGCTACATTGCTTTTGTTGTGAAAAGAAGTTGTCCTAAATTTTTGTTACTGCTCTGCAGCAAGTAGTTTAAAAGAAACTAAATTATCAATTAAATATTATTTCAAAGCTTAGTAAAGTATCTGCTGAAATGAGAGGTATTCCTGGTAATTTAACTGCAGCAATTACAAAAGCACGAAAACCCACTTGGAATACACTCGGAGTTTTTCACTAATTTATTTAATACCTCATCCCCAAGAGAACAAGTATATTTTCTCGTACATTTCTATATTTTCTTGTATTTTCTCTGATGTCAGGAAAGCACCCAGGCTCCCGAACGCGTTCCTGCCCTTGCGATGGCCGCCCCTCGGCCTTTCCCCTCGCGTCTCACGCTCGGAGCGGGCGCGCTGGATCGGCCGCCGGGCACACCCCGCTGCTCCTCCGTGCCCACGCTGCCCGCGGCCCATCTGCTGCGGCTCCGATGTCCCACAGCCAATATTTCCACACAAATGCCATCTCGGGGCAGCCTCTCTGCGGCGGCGGGCGCTGCAGGCTCGGACTCCGAGACAGAGCTGAAGCCGCCTTGGTGTCGCAGTCTGGGCACGGCCGGGATGGGTGGCGACACTGCCCCGCGGTACATAAGGGAGCCCGGGGCTGCCCCCGACCGCTCGGCGGGCTGTGCTCCCGGCGGGGCTCGCTCGGTGTCCCCGAGGCCGGGAGGGAAGCGGAGCGGCTGTGCCCGGGCCATTCCCCATCGCAGAGCTCCCTCTGCTGCCGCCGCTCCGCTCCGCGCCCGCCGCTCCTGCCGCCCCCGCCGGCGGCCGGGCGGGCACGGGCAGCGCCGGGGAGCGGGACCCTGCCCTGGGCTCAGCCTCACCGCTGTGCTGTCACTGAGGCTGGGGCTGACGGCCAACACAGCTCCTAAAGCATCCACATCACTGGAGCTCGCGCTGTTTGCAAAAGAGCAGTTGCAACAATTTTCCCCAGACTGTTAAAATATAGCCTGGCCTATAGGATGGGATTTGGAATAAAAGGGCGTATGGAAACCACCCTCGATAAACAGGGCCCTGAGGCAGACTGCAAAAATCCCATAAACAGAGCCCACCGCCGCCTTTCTTCACACTTCTAAAATTCATCGCATCCAAAGAGCTCACTGCTTGCTTCTTCACCTCCACCACCACAGAGATCCGCAGATGGATTTCCAAAATACAGTGAAATGAGAGGTGGATCTGAGAAGGGTAGGTGTTTCAAAGTGACTTGGAGTTAGCCCTTCTGCAGAAATGGTAAGAAAGGGTTTGAACTCAGGCTTTCAAGGATGAACAGGGACATCGTACTCTGCATTCAGGTGATGGAACATTGGCCTCCCAGGCACAGTCCAGCCTGCTCTACAGGGGCTTGTGTTGTGCTCAGCACCGCAGTGCCTCAGCACCTGCAAAATACACCACACGTGTATGTGTGTGGCCACATACACCACCCTGACTTCTGCTGCATGTATTCCTCTCACCCATCCCAATCATACTTCACCTGTACACAATACGTATTTCTAACTGCAAACCAGAACGTCTCTACATTTTAGTTTGTTCTGCATTAATGCTCAGTATGGCAATACTTAAAATACTGTTTGCACTAAAGGGTCTGAAATATATTAAAGCCAGATATCAGAGATATTGTGTAAAGCACTGACAAAGCATGTCATTCCTACTGTACTTCAGGCATACTCTGGTAATTCATCTTCTGGCACAGCACTGCTCCTTCCACCAACAACAGAGAACTCTGGAAAAATAGCATAGATGGGCTTCATGTAGGTTTCAGACATGCAGGATAGTGGAGATGAATTCCACCTGCAGTTTATGTAATACTTGCCATTAATTAATCTGTTGCTAACAGTCTGATCTCTGCCAATAGGCACCTATACTCAGCTACTTCAACCTTAGAAAGTGACCTTTCTTAGCATACATCTCCTCTGTGCAATGGAAAACACAAGGCAGTCAAATCCACATGTCATTAATGAGATGCTATGTCTGCATGGAGGAGCACAGGACTTGTGCAAGGATCCTAGCTCTGTCTTGAAACCAAATGTAAGCTGAATTCAACCTCTTACCAGCATTTAGTGGCTCAGACAGAAGGTAACTCTTATAGGACTCTGCTGTCTCTGATATTGGGCATCATTAGACAAAGCACCTGCACTGTGCCTGTAACCAGCCTTAAACAGACACAGAGATTTGGACCAAAATAACAAGTTCCTTACTTGCTTGGATCAGTGCACAGCTCAGCCTGCATAAAAGTGACACCACTAAAAGACCCAGATGGAGGTATTCCAAAGACCTTTTCAACAGCATTTTTGAAAGAAAGATACAAAGCCTCAAAATTAAGCTCAAGTTCCTCTAACTTATTTTCTTATCAGTGTTCAATTAAAATGCAGTTATTTTCTGTTTATTTACACATGACGTTTTTGTTATGCCAGAGTTTTATTGTATGTTGTCCAGCTTCCAGAGAACAAAGGAGTGTGTTTATAGAGCTCTTACCTGTAATTAGTGTCACCCAGTTAAACAAAGCACCTCTGTTTTATAACTGCCAAGGCTGTCATGATTTTTTTCAGAACGAATTTTACTGATGGACTACTTGACCCACAGTTTCTTTAAAAAGTAGCATAAAAATGTATTACTACTCCAGACCTGCTATTCTAACCAACCATATCAGGTGGCAGGCTCTGTCCACAGTGCCAGAGCTCAGAAAAACGCTTCCTCCATTATATTTCCTCTTAATTATTCTTGTACTCTTCAATAACTTTGTGTCATTAAATCACAGCATATAGTCGATTTGGATTAGCTTTATCCTACCAGGTTATGACGGACTTTCAGTCTAGTCATTAATCTGTCATCATAAGTTTTGGAATCATACAGACATGAGAGCTAGCCATATTTAAATTGGGAAGGTATTCTTTTTTATGAGTCTATGTTTAATTAGAATTCCAATAAAAGTGACACATCCATTTGAGGCAGGCTTAATATTCTTAGCTTAACTTTTCTTCAAAACGCTTTTCCATAAAGAGAAACGTCAGCAAAGACAAGCAGTATTTTGTCCACATATAACAATCTTCTTGGCTTTTCCCAAGGAAATATGGCCCCCAGGGCAAAGGCCCAACTGATAATGCTGCTCAGAGGAGACACGGGAGGTTGTTGAACTGCTCGGCTGGAATTGCTTCCTTTTGGTTATTTGCTTACCTGCTGTTGCATGAGCAGTGTAAAAGGTGATTAAAGCTTCACAAGGACAAGTGTGACTGAGCTGCATTAGGTGCTACCAGTCCTGGTTTGGCCATGTAAGGGACATAGGAGCTGCTGGTAGATTTTTCTGTGACCCACACTTTCTCTTCACTTTCCATGCCTCTTTTCTCTGCTTCACAAGGATCTGGGCAAGCCCCTGGCTGCTGCTGCTGCATCACCCACTGCCCAGGATGCTCCTGGCAGCTGAAGGAGAAGGTGATGAGGATGAGTTTGGGTGGCAGAGGGAACGGGCAGAAGACATGAGCCACTGTCACAGAAATGGCACGCGGGTTGACTCTGCACCTACCTGCTTCCACAAGCCACCAGGACTCTCACAGGGCATATCTTCTTCCTTCAAATAAAGATGGGGCTTGGTTTCCAACCTGGTCATCCACTCTCTGCTGAGCAGGTGGGCTTCAGATCTCCCTGGAGTCAAGGGAATTCTTTTCATGGCAAGTCTGTCAGCCTCCACAATGCCTTCTTATTTCCCTGGCCAAGGCAATAAATAGTCTCTCTGTCTAAGGCCTTCAGCTTGATCAGAATCCAAGCTTGAAATATCCACTCCAAACTCACTGTCTACCTACCAGACCTTTAGTCCCTTGGACAGAAAGACATAGGCCATTGGCATCACCTGCCTCAGCCAGCCTGATAAATTTTAATTTACATGAACCAAAATAACCTATAAAACGGATGCATTTTTAAACAATTCTAGCAGGATGGATAACATTTGCTACTTTATAGCAGCTAATATTTTTTCCTATTCAAACATATTTTTATTATTAAAAAATAGGCCTGCTTAAAGTTACATTTGATTTTATAACACCCTACATTCAGGCCAAGATTTAATACCTGAAAACTGTTTATGTACACTTTAAAAATATTCTGAATCAATGAGCTCTCCTTAAACTCCAATGAGATAAAAGGTGCTACTCATATGTAGTTAAGGAAATTTTTGAGGTCAGCTCACCTTATAAATACATTGCAAACTCATGCACTACATTAAATATTTACATTATTGTCAGTCTTTTCAATTAAGCAACTTCTGATATTTACATTTCTCCTGACTGAAAGCATGTTCAGACTCCATTGCGCATTAAAAAAAGTTGGCCTGAATTTCCCCTGAGCATTTAAGTTAGCTCATAGGAGTGGGAAGAATCTTTCCTCCATTTATACTACTAAGAAATGTGTTAGACAGTCAGGGGAAAAAAGGCAAGAAAACTTATATCCTCATTTAAATCATTAAACAGAGTGTATCCTTCACACATATTAGAGAATCAGGATCTTGGAGAAAAGGTACCCACTTCCCTAAAGCATGAGAGCATGCAAAGATTCAGAGGATGCAATTCCCACTGGCTTTGTCCCTCAATGATTGATATACAAGCAGCTGAGCACTGAGCTGGCTGGGCATTTTCAGAAACCCTTCTGAGGACAAAGTTTACTTTACGTGACTCTCAGATACCTTGCCTGTGGTGCACAGACCCTGTCTGTGGTACCATCATGGTTTCTTTCTTAGACTCATTAGCTTTATTAAATTTCCATTCAAAACAATTCTTTCATAAGCTTTCTCCTTTATTGCATGCTTTCTGACAAGTAAATTACTAAAATTAATAATGTTAGCTTTTGACCATTAGCAGTTTCCACCTAAATGCAGCTTGATAAAATCCAAAGTTTAAATTGGAATTCAGTAAGTAAGAAATGTTTTATTTGTCATTTCTTAATATGAGGATATATAAATAAATATAGAGAGTCTGGATAAAGATTAAACTATTTGATTGCTATATAAACATTTCTAGATGTAGTATGTTCTTTTTTGGGGAAAAAAAAGTCCCAAAACCACAACCAAGTATCAAATTGAGCTTGAAGTGTTTATTTGTTTTAACTGCATCTCTAAACAATGAAAATGAGCCTTTTATAGGAAAAGCAAAAAAAAAAGAAAAAAAAAGCAGAACAAGTTTAAGCATCACTATTTTAAAAACAGAGGCTTACTCTTTATATCATTGTTGAAGTGTGGGATTCCTCTGATCAACTCTGATATGTATCTATATCTGCCTTTAAAGGGTGCTATCTGTCACTGGGAATACAGAGGCACTTCCAGGGCACAGTTCCTCTCCTCTGGAAGTGGATGTCTTAAATTAAATGCGAAGATCAGCTACAGAATAGAGTAGTCCAGTTAGAAGGGACCTACTNAAGTATGGGATTCCTCTGATCAACTCTGATATGTATCTATATCTGCCTTTAAAGGGTGCTATCTGTCACTGGGAATACAGAGGCACTTCCAGGGCACAGTTCCTCTCCTCTGGAAGTGGATGTCTTAAATTAAATGCGAAGATCAGCTACAGAATAGAGTAGATGAGTTAGAAGGGACCTACTGTGATCATCCAGTCCAACTGCCTGCCCACTTTAGACCTGACCAAAAGATAAAGCAGGTTATTAAGGCATTGTCCAGATGCAGGCGTGGGACGCAGACCAGCTCTCTAGGAAGCTTGTTCCAGTGTTTGACCACTTTTCTGGTAAAGAATGTTTCCTTATATCCACCCTGAGCCTCCTCTGGTGCAGCTCTGAGCCATTCCCACGTGTCCTCTCACTGGATCCCAGGCAGAAGGGATCAGCCTGTCCCCCCCTTGGAGCTGTAAAGGGCAATGAGGTTGCCCCTCACAGGACACACCTTCCAGCTCTGTTCCCAGCTTTGTTGCTCTCTTCATGGTGTTCCTCTCAGATGTCTTAGGGCTGCCCCCAGGTTGGTTGTTTTCAGACCTGGAACATTTGGATCCAAAACCCGAGCACAGCCAAGCAATGACAACACTTCCAAAGTGTCCCACTAGCACATTGCTGCTACTGCTGCCACTTTGGCTGGTCCAGCTGAAATCAAGCTGCACCACTATTGTAGGACCCCACACTGATGGGCTGGGTTTGTACAGATGAGAAACATGCTTCAGAGGTAAAACCCCACAGCTCTTTGGTGGCTTTAACCTTTCTGGGAGGTATGTGCCTGACTCCTTTTATTGGAAGGTGTTCAGATCTCATTTAAAACCTGGACAAATCTCTTTTTCCTTTAGGATTTTGCATTTTTAATATTGAAAGAGCAAGGAAGGTACTATCCTTGTTATTTTGTATGGTTTAACCATACTTTCATGGGGGAAAAAAAAAACAAGGTTCCATATCCTTTGACTTAAATGGAATAAAGGAATAATTTTAAAAAATCTTTTGGTATTAAACAAATACACACATCCACAAATTCCATAGGTTGTTTTTTATTCACCTTGCACTGAACTGATACCTATTCCACCTCTGCCATTAATTTCTTAAAAATATAATAAACTTTAGGCCAGTCACTCTGACTTTCTCACCCAAACCCAGGCAATATCCGCTGGTTGATCAGCAGAATGTTGGGAGGAAGATTTCTCAAAGTTGTCTCCACTAAAGAGCTGTGTAGAAATGCAGATGATTGCAGGCTCCATGTCCCAATCAACATGTGTGTAATTAAGGAGACAGAACAAGGTCAGGAAACTACATCTGTGGAGGAACCATGAGGAGGTAATGACATACTTCGGGCACTAAAGAGCGTAGCTTTTATCTGCATTATCACACAAAACAGTTATAGCCTGAAGTGCAGCCTGGATTCTGACTTTTACTCTCAAGCTGGAGAGTATGACCTCAAACAGCTCCAAAGCCATGGGTTGTGAGACTACCACACACTGCAAAGAAAATACCTAAGAGCACTTTAATACTTCATGAGCAAACCCAGAAAATCTTCCTTTTCTGTCCCAAACACAGGCATTTTTCCCCTCCAGTATTACACTATCTTTTATGTAGCTATCTCTTTCAACAGTCCAACCCAATGGCCTTAAATGCCCCTTTTCCTTTGGAACTGAGTGTTCTTCTAATCAGTTATTTGTGTTTTATTTCCTTACCAAATGGAAGCCTCCTCTACATTGACTTGTCAGGACGTTTTCCCTCTTGTGTAAAACTATAAGTGAGTGGTGCAGCTCTGCCCAGACCTCCTGGGCCATGATGATGAGGTTCTCTGTCTCTCCAAAACCTTTATTGAGCATCACACTTTAGATGCTCTAAGCCCAGGGCTGTTTACTGAAGGAATTGACTGGTCCATCATATATAAACCTCAGCTGTGGAGGAGCTGCACAGAAGAGCTTTGAGAAGAGGAGGAAAGGGATGGGGTCTATTTACAGCTCACCCACACCATCTCTCTGGATATCCCACTGAGCCTGAGCTCGTCACACAGGAGGCTTCATCCCAAGTGACCAGGCAGCAGTGACACCTAATGCACAAAATGGTAATTCCATTTGATACAAAAATACTCCAGGCCACTCTGCCTCTCCCTTTTTAGAGTCAGGATGTACCCTTGTGTATCCTGAATCAGAGTGTATCCTCCTTTGGAAGTGCTGAGAGTAGTGCCCACAGGCACAATTTCTGAACTCTTGTCTATTATCAAAGACAACAAAAATTTCTGGAAAAATAGCAAACATGCTTCTGCCATATAAGAGTGTTTTTTTATTTAGTGCTCTCCTTTTAAAATTATAGCTGTTTAATTTGAAATTGTGGTCACTTACTCATCTATTTTAAATTCAGATTTTAAAAAATATTTTTAATTATTCATAATTAAGAAATACATATATGCTGAAGGTTATTTTTAACCATCACCAAGAAATGAATCAGAGGAGCCTTTGCTTTGTCCCATGGAAACACAAAATGTTAAGGGATCAACTCATGACCAATATAGGCTCTTTCACAGCTCCAGAGATAATATCCTCCTCATTCTGTTTATTCAGCTTTGCCAAGTCAATAATCAGTTCATTCAAAATGAGAAATTTGTTTGGATTTGAATAGTAGGGAAATTTGTTTTTTGTTTCCGAGCTATGAATAAAAAGTCTAAGGGGCTTGGACATGGTAGTTCTTAAGTTCTGAAGGATTGAATGACCAGAAATATTAATTCAATTATTCATGGGTAAAATTTCTTTAAAAGAAATCAATTTTAAGTGAGTCACATTTTTTTTTTTCTATGCATCCAGTATATTCCATATACTTTCTCTTTCTTTGGCATATCAGATTTTTTTCCAGAAAGCTGATCTTCTGCACTGTTATTTGATTTTATCTTTCTGTCCAAAGACATTTCTACCCAACAGTGAATAAGAACAAGTATCCCAATAAATGAAAGATATCATTTACTATTTTTTAACATAATAACATCCAGTGGTTTTCTGCATGGTCTAAAAGGCAGGAAAACAAAGCACTCTGCTGGCTAGCAAAAAGAAATAATAGAGGAAGTATAAAAATAATCTTTAATTGCAATCAATATATATTCTTACTTACCTATCTAAACTGTAACTTTATTAGAAAACTAAATTATACAAAGGCAATACAGGATGAATGTTGTTTATTAAAATCCTGGTCTTATGAAGGTTTAAACCTATTATTTAAAACAAGGACCCCTGCTTATTACAGCTGAGCTATTTGGGAATAAAGGTATTTCTCTGGCCATTGCTATATCCGTTTCTGTGGTTCTTTATATTTTAGTCTGGAATTTTGAAGGTTGGTTGTGATTTTGAAGGTTGAGCACGATACAAGGTTTTCCTCCATTATGAACTATTAGGTAAACCTAGCTTGAATAAGCTACATAATTTTGCCAAATGATTCCTGAACCTTAGCCAATAATCTGATTAAAGAGAGCAAGAACTCTCTTTTTATATTTAAAAAGTGTGTTTGGAGAAACTCCACTGGTCATTCAGATTTCATTAAGCTCCAAGGTAATAATTTACACTCTGTCCATTATTTTACATTCTGTCTTCAGGCCAAATTCACCCCTGGTGCGTTCAAACTTTGGAAAAAATCTCTCAAAATTATTCTATTTGCTCAGAAACAAGTAAAACTGTAACACAAAGAAATAAAACATTATGTTGCAGGTCCTTTCCTTAAACAGCTACAAATGTGCTCTGTTGCTCTGAGTTTCTTGTGGAAGGTTAACACAGCAGCAGTTCTCAGATGAGAATAATAATGTAAAAGTGAATTTAAAAAATAAGATTCATAAGACAGCAGCACAGAGCAGGAACTGTAGAAAATAGCTTTCTTACCTAAGGTGTACTCAAAGCATTATCAGCTATGCTGAACTGAATTCTGCGCACTGTTAGAGGAGCAAAGATGATTCATAGAAAGATAATACACTGAGCTATCTCCAACAGAGTCCATAGCAGATCTTAACAGATGGGACAGATCGCCCAGTGTGCTCCCCTGCCAGCATCCATTACCTCTATTGTAAACACTGAGCCAAAACATTACTCAGTGCGTGACCTGTCCATTCACAGAAGTCATATGCTCCTTTGAGAAGACCCAGGGAGTAGAAGCAGGAGGGAAGGCAGATTTTACGTAAGTCAGATTTTTTAAACACTGTCTACAGCTTCCTCTGTCCTGAATCCCAGGATATGCTGCTTCCGTGTCCCACTTCTTCACAGTGCAGAAAGTATTTGGCCTTAAAGACATGTCAAGCTTTTTGCAGAACAGCTTCACATATGCTCATCCACGTGTATGAATAAGACACAAGCCCAAAGGGCCCAAAGATTATCCTGGAAAAGAAAAACATCTAAACATTTATATGAATCTCCAAAGTCTCTGATTGGAATACTGCGCCTTATCCATCCCCAAGGCTTCCTTGTTCTCACCCATCTCCTCAACAGTGATGGCCCATGCTGACTGTCTACAAATGAGGGAACAGATTCAGATTATCTGCTCAAACTCATTTGTGTCTAGGGCAGGTCAACTCTCTCCTGCCCTCCCTCCGTCCCACCCTTGCTCCCTGTTTTTGAGCTTCAGTGATACATTACAGTAGAAAGCAAAAAATACCGTCTTGAATCTCCCACTGTAGTATGACTTATGGCTACATGATAGATGGATCCTACACACTTCCTTGAAAGACTCTTAGAAATATTGTAGTACCTACCACCCACCTTGGGGAAAAAAGTACTTCTTTCCGTATTTTTGTTGATTAGATCACAAAAGCCCAGGCAGTATTTCCACAGAGAAAAGCTACTAAATAATCTGCAACCTCCATTTCTGAGAGCAGCCTAGATTTGAAATATATATCGTTTGAGGCTTGCAATTTTTTTCACTTGTCCACTTCCTTCACAAACATTCCCAGTCAAATGCACCCATAAAATCTACTTATAAATGCTTCCAGACTTCCAGACAATGCAAAATGATACTTATACCCAGCTTTGACAGCTTTTTTTACAGACCTCACAGAACATTGTCCAAAGCACACTGATTTGCAGCCACTTTTCTTATTCAAATCAAAGCAATTTCACATCAAATATTTCTTGCAGGACTAATTTTAGAAAAATTCCTGAATACTATTATAATGTAACAAAGTCTAAAGTGAATTAATACGGTCCAGCAAGGTGAAGCACAAAAGGCCTGTATTGATATTCAAAAGCCTTGATATTCAGTTCTTAGAGATTTTTCTTCCCCATGAGCTTTTGCAATGCTTTAAAAATTACTAAGAAAAATAGCTAAAAATTAGAAGTTAATAGCTTGGTTTTTTGCAATAATATAATGTGTGAAAAAAGTAAATGGGTGCCTAATATACGTGGATGAAGTACTCATACACATGGTTGCCTTATGTTTCTGTGAAAGTGCTGCTCTCATGAGAGTCTGGATTACTTTTGGTCTCTGGCTATTGACAAGTCCTAGTATCAGGGCAAGCCTGATTTACATTTTTAGTGCCAAAGACTTTAAGAAACCACAGATGAAAACAATGTTTGATATCATACAAATTTGTTGCATTTGTTGTATGTTTGATATCATTCAAAGTAGTATATTTGATATCTATCAACCATGAGAAATTTGTGTTGTGCTCCTTCTTTTTTCCCATGAAGGATGCAATTTAGTGTAGCACTCACATAAGTAAACCACCAGGAATATTGTTTACTTGGGAATATGTACTAGAAGCTACCTGATTCTGACATAACAACATAATCATAAATACCAAAGGATGATGAGTTTACAGTATCAGAACACCATTGACAGAAGAAAGCAAGCCAATCACAAGCAGTTTTCAGATATTCCCCATCTTTTCTTTTAAAATTCCCAATCACCATACAAATAGTACCAAAACATAACACAATTAAATTCAATACCACCTTTTTATTGCTCTCAAGGTAAGCAGAAAGTGATTTATTGAAAATTGTTTTGTTATGGTAAGGCACTTATATTTTGCAATAACTGAAAGAGCTGAATAGTAGTCCTTTCTTCATAAAACTGAAGAAAAAAAATGACAGATCTTCTACTCTGAGAGGTCAGGGAAATATTCCTGAAGGGGGAAAAGGACTTCACAAAACATGAGCAGAGGGAGGCAGGTAAAGATGTTTCACATTTCTTCAGACTCAAGTAGTTGAATCAGAAAATCTTTTCTCAAAATATAAAGATGCAAAAGCAACTAAAAATAATTTTCAAAAAATTAATAAATGAGAAAAGCAAGCAAAAAGCAGGAGAGCCTCACAGCAGGTCTTCTGAGTCAGTTCTCACAGGCTGGAAACAAGACCACATGTGCCAAACAAAAATTGACAGATTACTGCTAATTAGAGGAGAATTAGAGCAATGGTGGATTTGCAGATCAATTCACAATAAAAGAGTCAGTGCACATCACCAAAACTGTGGGTGCCCATGTGGCTGGGATTATCAGCCTGTGAGTAGATTATCATGAACTGAGTGATGTGCAACACATGCTGCTGTTGGGCAGGGTCCAGAAATGGCAGTCCAAAAGGTTTCTGGGCACTCTAGCTAGACTGCTCAGCATTCAGAACATGTGTAGGTCTTCCCAGTTTCCTGATTTAATACTTTGAGTGTTAGGTTTCTGCAGCTACTTTCCAACATCTCTACTGTCAGCCTTTTGAAAGGAACAGGGGATTTGTCTTATGCCAATACAATTGGTCATTTCAACTGATCACAGGAAAATGCAAAGCCTAATACTGAAGAAGTGTCCAAATGCAGTGCTGATTAAATGAATAAAGAACAATAAAAAACCAGAAGTGTGTTATCCCCATAATGGAATGGTAAACTACAAATTAAAAAAAAATAAATCCTTTCAACATGATGTTATCAAAAATGTCTACTAATGTGTTGCCTATTTAACTGTATTCACCCTGCAACAAAATATTCAAGAATAATCAACTGAGATGTAGTAAGGGCATCCTACTAAGTTGTAAGGTCTTCATAAGACCTGACAAGCTCTGAAAAAGGTTATATTAAACCTGGGGAAACATTTTCCCATGAAAAAGTCATTTGAAGACAGCACCAGATACCCCAGATACCCTCAGGAGAGAAAAAGAACCAGGAACTCCCCAAAGAACCAACCCTGCCTAATTCTTTTCTCTACAGGAAGATAAAGGGAAGAAGAAAGAGGGGAGAACTGAGGAAATCTATCAGCTTCTTTATGATGAATACTCTAAAGATTCTTTATTACTCACCTGTTTGCCTACAGAGAACTGTATCAGAAAGTGTCACTACAAGAAGAAAATAGGAGACAAAGCCATGGATGGCTGAGAGATCATTTTTTCAGTAAGGAGTGCAGTGATGCTTCAGAACAGCAGGAAAAAAACACTTTTTTTGAAATCACTTTCTGCTTATACCATCCATATGTTTTAGTCCTAAGACAAAACTCTAATAAAAAAAAAAATTAAGTAAATAAAAAAGGTTAGATGAAAAAGGGGTGGAGGAAAATCTAGCAACTACTGAGATAAAGTTTCCTAGACCAAAGGGACCATATATGAGATGAGAAGACTTTCCCAGACTTTACAATGAAAAATAAGATTCAGTAAGATCTGATTCTGAAAATATCTATAGATGGATAAATAACACTTTTCTGTGAACAGACTAGATCATAGGCTTCTAAGCAAAGGGGATTTCTAGTGTCATACTCGTGGGATGGTTGTAATAGCAGGGAAGCAGGAAGATTGATAGTGATCTCTTCACTATCTACATCTAACTTGGGAGAGAGGAGGAAGGAACCTGGGTTCCTCTGGCACTCTGGGATCCTGGGAACTCAACACCCAATGTAGTAAAGGCTTAATCCATAATGATGGCATGCATTTTGGATCAGGCAGGTGTCCTTGATATGACCTTTCTCAGTGATATGCAGTTAACACATCACTAACCTAGTCGTTCAATAGCCCTCTTCTATAGACCAGACTTCCAGAAAAAAACAGTGTTTTCTCAGCTTTATGAAACTTCTGTATTTTTGGGCTAATGCCCCATTCTGGGGAGTAGCATTGTTAAAATAGTTATTTAAAAAATTCATAATGGCTGTGAAAAGTTTCATTATAGGACTGTGTAGAAACTATTTTTTAATTTGGTATTCAGAGTGGTGTGGTCACTAGTGCATTGTTGGTTTGAAGAAAGATTAGAATATATTTTTTATATAATCTGATTTTTGAAATATTACATACCAAGCATGCTCAATAAAATGAATTAAATAAAAGAGTCCATAGGCACACCTGGAAAGAGAGAGACATTGAAAACATGCACACAGCCAGGAAAGCATGTACTGGTCTGTACTGGTGGTAGGGGACCAGAGAATGGAATGAATCCAACTGAATGAAGGATTTCAACAATTGAAATGAACATGTGTGTAGGTGTCAAGGAGGATCAAGTTTTACTCAGATGCTGCTAATTCTTCTGCTGCACATTTCAGGAGAACACGTAGACTATATGTGCATATATACACATGGAATTATTTTTAGTATATCCACATGTAGCAATCTACCTTTCTCATGCATAGGATGCTTCATAGACACATCCCTTGCTTATGATCCACAGAACGCTGAAGTTTCAAAATCTTCTGAACTGAACCACTACAGAAGTCCTACAGGGACCTCCATGTTCATTAAGAGCATTTGCAGGTCTAAAGAGTTAAAATCCTTCCACTTGGAGGCTAAGGAGCAAAAGGTAAGTTGTCCTACTTTGTAAACAATAACAGGTTGAATTCACCATGGCATAACAGTTTCATTTTTTATGTTTTCCCCTTTGTTGTCCTTTCTAGAGAATAAATCAGAATATTTAAATAAAGTTATTTGAAAGAAAATAGGCACTCAATAAAAAAAGAAAAAGAAGTAGTCCAGTTTAGTCACTACTCGAACTCCAATCTATTATTGAGAATACCTTAGGTTCCAAAAAAACCCTCATGTCATTGATAGGATTTGGGTCAATGGGGAGGAAGTGTCCTGCACTAGAATACAGGACACAACAGAAACCAGGGTCTGCACAGAATTAGAGAGGATGTTTGTGTAATATTTTTACTCAGTGAAAAGAAAAGGTAACATCCTTCTTCAAGTATAGAAATTGGTTAATCATGACAAGATAAATTGATCAAAGGTCTGCAGATCTGAGTCACTGGGAACAGCTGATGTTTAACAGGCTATGTGTTAGATACCAAGGAAACCTTAAAAACAGGAAATATCAAACACAACTCAAGAGAGTAGAGCTGTTGTGAATTTGTACTTTTCTGATTCAGTCAATGATTTGCAGATGTCCTCCAAAACCTATGGCCAAGTTATAAGAACCTTGACAACCCTAGTTTTAAATGAAGCTGACCCACCAGTCACTAATGGGAGATCCAAGATAAAATGCCACCGTTTTTCTTTCTGCTAGAAAAAAGAAATCTGCTTCTAAGAAGCTTTATATTATTTTGCTCTTTAAGCAAGCTGTATTTCAAAATCTGTTGGTTAATGAAGTGGTAAAGCATCTCTTACTATTTTTAGCATTTCAGTAACTAATTACAACACATCAGCTAAAATCAGACCTTCAGACAAAACGATAGAAGCACTATTCTTCATCATCCCAGTTTGATCCTACACTGTTGGAAAGGTTGAGCAATTTATTCCTCCCTTGCCTTCAAGAAATGTCCAACAACATTGAACAACTTGAAGGGCATTGCCAAATGCCAACGTTATTGGGAAAAGTCTTTCCATTGGCACTGAGGAGGCTTGTTAATCCTTATAAGACCAGAGTAAGCAAACACATACATGACAAAGAAGCCTGTTCTTTAAACAAAGAAGTGTTAAAGACAAAATTCCTGCCTGATGAGAAGGAATTGGTGTGTACTCCTATATTGAACATTGGGAATAGAAATTCCCTCCAGGAATGTGATTTCAGCTGGACAGAATTTGTTTCCCAAATACTCTTGGAAAAGAAAAATTAAATTTTTGGTTTGTTTTGTTTTAATTAGAGATCTGTACACATGTAAAGACCTTCACATCCAGGTGTCTTTACTCCTTCCTTTCCTGCACTGCAAGCAAACTTATAAAATATGAGCTATTGCTGACCTAAACCAATGTTTATTTTAACATCTGAGAGAAGAGCACACTGAATTAGAACTGAGTGCAGCACTACCACATACCACCATTAGAAAAGTTCTTAACCTACAGAGAACAAAACATTCTTCCTCTTTCTGGAGTAAGTTCTTCCCACCAGATCAGGAGGTTTATTGACCAGTTCTTATGAGAAACTTTAAACCTATTTTACAGCCTCTTAAGCAGTAAATAAAAGAACAACCAAGGAATTTTGGAAGACAGCCCACTATCTGTGGGTAGACAGATTTAAAAATAATTCCCTAAAGACTATGGGTTCTAAATTGACAGTTTTATTTAAATAGAGGGATGCAGGCATTGCCCTGGACAGGCAAGTAACTTCAATGCCCAGATAAGGTCAAAAAAGGAAACAAAAGGTAAGAGGATATAAAAAAAAGTGAGAGAAATACTGCCATATAAATGATGCCATTATTTATATCAGGAGTTCACACTCTTCTGCAAACAAATCAGTAGTATGAATGCCATCTCAATAAAGGCATTGCAAAATTAGATGGAATTTAAAACTGGAAGCAAAAAAGCACACGGAAATATTCCATAGAAAGAGACCTTGAAAATGTTGGAGGTGTCAGCTTCAAAGAAAAAACTAACTGCAAGCCATGATTAGAAAATACCAGACATCTAGGGAAAAAAAATAACTTAGACACGACACCAGTTCACATTATGCACATCTAGGTAGGCCATCAGCAAAAAAAACCCAAAACGTAGTAAATGTAAAATTGTTGAAGTGGACTTTCTTCATTCAATTCACCTACAATTCACCTGTAGAACCTTCTGAAGCCAAAAATTCAGAAAGAAAACAGAAAGACAAATCCAAGAAAAGAAAATTTACAGAAATATTTTAAGGCACAAATGCTTCATTGATACTCCAAAGAACACAGCACAAATCCTGATTCAAAACTTTCTGAAGTCCGTGGAATGTTTTTCCATTCATCTTGAACTCAGATGAGCCTATTGCTATGAATTTCCATGATTTGTGAGAGAGGATATACAACCCAGCTTTAAAAGAATACAAATGTAGTTTCTGTGTTATTCTTATTTCAAAAGTACTTGTCTTGGTTTCTCCCTTGGGATAAATAATGGAAATGGTATAAAAAGAAACATAATGAAAATGAAATTTGGAAATAAAATTTACCAGAAAAAGAAGCAGTATCAAATAACAGCACTCCCAAAATTGAATACAGTTATGGAAAGTTGCCATCTGAAGAGCTGACTAGTTCCCATCCATTACTCAGAAATCACTTCGAAGATGGCAGATGCCTAAATGTGTGATACTTAGTACTTCATAGAAATCTACAGTAGATGCAGACACATGTAAGAAGTATTTCAGCTGTTTAAACAATCTGTTTTTCACAGAAAAGCTTTTGATCTTTTGGCTGGTAGTTTTCATGAAATATGAGGAAAGAACTTAAATGTAATAACACCATTCGTGAAAACAGTACTCAGAGGCACCTGAAACAAAACCAGATTGGTAAAATTAACACACACACAAAGAAAAACTGAAATAAAAAATAAAGTAAGTGGAATTATGCAGCTCAATTCACACAGCAATTGGGCCAACACCTTCATTATTTCAATTACTTGCAGCATTGTCCCCCACTGATTCAGATGTGTGAAAACTGTCTTCATGAGGACTGGAGTATATTCATACCTTAATGACTAATAACAAAGTCAATGTGCCTTTGTGCTTGTATCAAGCTTCGTGTGGGCCTTTATCTCTGGCAGTGATCAGCCAGGAGAGCAAGGTGGAGAAAGGCAGCAGATGGAACAAAGGAACAAACTGCACAAGAAATAGGAAATGGAAGAAAGTGAGAAGAAACAAAGGAGACAGCAACAAAAAGTAAAAAACATTTTAAAATACAAACCAATGTAATATCTACAGGTCAAGTGACATTTCATCTTAAACTCCATTCCTTGTGCAGTCCAAGTGGGATTTCCATGGCCTGCTGACCTTGTGTTCACCTTTTTCAAAGGGCTCAGTTTCATTTACCGTGCTCTCTGAAGCTACAGAGACTCTGAGACTTGCTCAACAAATTTTTGCAACAACACCAATTTGCAATACTTTTGAGCAAGTAGTGAAACCAATTTTGCTACAAGGGCTTTTCCCCACCTTTATTTATTTGCCTAACTTACTACTGAGATGAAAAAAAAAATGTATATAACCAGACTAAACTGTTAAAAAATACACATTAAAAATGTTTGCAGAAGAATTAATACACATAGAGACAATTAAGTCTAGGTGAAAATAAATAAATTAAGATGATAGGTGGGAAAGAAGTCTTGCATAGGAAGTAAAATATGGCAGAAAAGACACCAAGTTTTATGGAATCTAAAAGAAAAATAGAATTTTGACTCAGTAAAAAATACAGGACAAAATCTGAGATAATCCCGAATTTGACTCCATAATTTTTCCACCTTGATTTAGAAAAAGGCTTTAAAATTGATTGGTTTCCATTTAAAAAATATTTGCAACCAATGCAAGGCATACAGTCTAGAGTTACCTCACAGCTAAGGAGGGATGAGAATAAGCAGCACAAGTGAAAAGTTATTGCAGCTTGTTTAGTCCCATCCCACCCCCCCAGCCAGAAGCAAAGCAGCTAGGGGACAGGGGGGACAGCCCCAGCCCTGAGCATGAGGCACCTCCCTGGGAACAGTGATGGGCTGAGGCTGGAGCACGATGTTCACCCAGGATCAGCAGGGTCTGTGACCCAGCAAGCCTCTCAGGGCATTTCCAGGATCTCAACAATGACTTCAAAATCAAGACTTGCTTCCCTTTAGTGTCTTTCCTGGACTTCCTCCCACATCAGAGAAGTGATTGCCTTTGTAGGGTGGGGTCAGAGCAGGCAACCGCCTGAGAAGGGAGAAGAGAGGGTCCATGATCCCTCCAGAATGCAGACCTAGGACAAGGAGGCTTCACACTCACTAAACAAAGCTACTAGTGGGTTACAGAAGCAGAGGTGGAAATGTTTTTGTAATCCTAAAAATATGTCAGGTCTTTAATGGACTCATCATCTCAAAAGACAGCTAACTCCACTCAGTCCATTCCCTCAGCAAAATCATAATGCAAAATTTTGTATCTTCTCCACGAACAGCACTACAAAACCCCTAATAACTGTTCCAATACCATTTCCCTCCCCCATTCTCCTTTACCTGCTCCAAAATTTCTCACCCACCACTTCAAGTCTGAGTCATTATGCTGTTGAGAAACTTTGAGCCAGCTCTGGGACCAGGTCCAGCAGTAGTGCAGCTGCTCTCACACGATGCTGAACCTGACTCATTAAGCTCTGCCAGACATGAGCCACAAGGGTATCTCAGCACACAGATCCCCAGTGCTCATGCTTGTCAGAGAGTTTATTAGTCCAGGCAAAGTGCCAGACCTTGGCAGACCTATTGGTCTGTGGGTTGCAAAGCTTCAAGGTGTGCGAGCACATCAGGCTTTTCCACGTTTTCCATTAATTGAGGTTAAACTGAATTTGCCAAAGGAGTGACTGATCTTGAGTTATTTTTCCCTTTTGGTTATTTTCTCTATAAACAAGTTGACTTAACTCAGCACCTATTACAATTCTTTCCGTAATAGGTTAGAATACAGAACTAATGGATTATCACTGAAAAGTTTCTGTGTCAGTCTTTCCACCTGCTGCTCTGGTTCATGCTTTTGATCAAACTCATAGTCTAGCTGGCATCTCCAGTGCAAACTGCTCATGCAGCTATATGAGCAATTCAGTTCTTCTAAAATAATCCTGAAAGCTCAGGTTTACAAACCAATCCATGTAATGGATCCAGGGCACAGATCTCCTTCTGTCAATGCAGTGATCACAGGCCCAGTGTTCACTCTCCAGCTGCACTCTGGGGCAGGTTAAGAACCTGTGCAGGTATGATAGAGTAAGCACTTGGGTTACTGAGCTGGGATGGTCCTCAACCCTTTTATTCAATTTCTGTATCACCCAGTCATATGTTATTATGAGTAATTTGGTTGTTACATACCCAGATTCAAGAGAAAACACCATAATCATCAGGGAATGAGTTTGTCAGCATGTTTTCAGAGCTTAGCAGGAACAAAGCCTTCAGAGGCTAAGCATAAAAGATGTTTTGCTGTCTCCAACAGATAGAAAAATGGAAAACAAACTCCAAATATAAGTTGGAGTTATGTAAATAATAAATACATAAGACGGTGCCTACTTCTTTTTATGTCAAGAGGAAGAGTATGTGAGAAGCAGAAGCCCATTAAGCCCTGAAAAGACTAAGAAAGTTGTGGATTTTATGAACTAGGCTTAATTAGACAGAACATTGCTTGTCCAATATTTTACTGCAGATTTACATATTTTGCTTTACCTCAAGTCCTGGAGGCTAAAGATACACATCTTTGAAGAAGCAGGCAATAAGGGAGCATCTTGGTGAAAGAATGAAAATGTACTGGGTAACAGGGTTCAGCAAAAAAATATCCATACTTTTGTCATTTCTAGAGCTCCCTCTTCATGTTCTCATGAAAAGAATATATAAAATTATCTAGCATTACCATCATAGAAATAGAATTCTCCCATTCTCAATGTGGAAAGTGTTTTATTATGATTACTTAGCTATAACATAAATGTAATGAGATTCATAATATATCAACTTTGTTTAGAAAAGTGACTTTACTACCCTTGCACATAGAAATCTATTACAATTTCTTTTGTTGGTACCTTGTAAAACACCCCCAAATCCTAACTTTTAGAGGCACAGCACTGTTTCTCTCACTGAAGTTTTGTATTACATTTATCACCATGGTATCCAAACCTAAATACTTTTAAAATCTCTCTGTAGGAGCTTTCAGTGCTCTGCAGAGAAAAAAATTAATGCCTTGAAAGTAGAGGAAGGGAAGAACCACAATGCTAACAAGGGCACCAGGGATAGGTGGGACTTCAGGGCAGCATGACAGAAGACAGACCTCTCTATGTGCCAATTTTTCCACCTGCATATTTTATAGAGCACAACCATGTTTCTAGAGTGCCTTGAGCTTTAGAGGAGTATCATGGAAACTGAGAAATTATTACCAATAATACCACAGTGATGAGAGAAAGGCATACAAACCCTACTTTGTTGAACTTGAGCTGAGTTTCAAGTTTTCATATTGCTGTTAATGCTGAACCTAAAGGTATCTGTTCTCACTTTCTCTCTCATTTCTAGGGTTTACATTGAAGTAACTGCTGCTGACCATCGGGCAAAACAATAAATTAAAGTAACTTTTGCATCTCAGGCTTTTTCCTAAGTATTATACTTTGTATGACTGCGGACTATCAGGTACAGAACAGAGTTCTGTTTTCCCCCAAACCAAAGTGACTTGCAACATAAGAGAGTCCAGAAGTTAAACTTTCCCAAACACTTCAAGACAAGCATATTAAAAGGTTTTTTGTATTTTTGTTTTTGTTTGTTTGTTTGTTTGTTTTGGGGTTTTTTTTTGCATGCAAGGGGGAAAATATCATAAAGTAAAAAAGGAGGAAATGTGACTACTGGAAAATGTGCTGGAACTTGTCTCTCTCAAAGAGAGAGTTCCCTTGTGGCAACCTCACATTTGGTGTTATAATGCAGATATCCACTTTTCAATGGCACTACGCCACATTCTGTGAAGTCATAAAAGAAAAAGAGCATGTTTTAAGCTCTTGGAACATAGACGACCATCATTACACAGAATTATCATTGAATAAAATAATCCTACCCTTTTAAGCTAAGACATAACATAAGCTAAAACCCAACACTATCAGAAAGCTAAGGAACAGTGAAAGGAAGAATTAAGATAAAAGTGAGCAGGTAAGCAGATGGGTGCCCTTTATGCTCTCTAGGAGTACTTCCATCTACCTTTTTCTGGGTACCTGGAGAATTCTGGCAGTTCCTTATTCCCTTATTTTGCAATCACAAAGAGAGATCTCTGTTATTTTCAACTCATATTATCTAAGAGACATTCCTGCTGGTGGACTACCAGTCACATTGTACATCACAAAGCAGCAGCATGCAAGCTTTCTTAATACTAACCCTGGACTGTTCCACAACAGTGACTTTGGAGAGGAAAGGAGAGTGCAATTCTACTCCTGTGTCTTTGGTAAGGCTTGCAAAAGAGCAATTACTGCATGGAACAGCTGCTGGCTGAGAGACAGAACTACAGAATCATATGATACACTGTCCATACAGATAGCAATCATTTTATCCCAGAGATTTATTCAAATGAAGACGTGGTTGCCAGGACAGACATGAGCTGATGATCTAAAGGTGAAAAGTTTTGGAGAGCATAGAATTGATGCACCTTCCTGCTGCTCCAGTAAAACATATCAGTGACTAAACACAAAACACAGCTAACAGGAATACACAAATCATCCCTCTGTTGCAGTTCAAGCTTACAAGCATTTCAGGGTTATTCTATCTATATTCAGTGGAAGTATAATAAAAGGAAGTATAATTCTTTCCAAGAAACCAGAGATCTCATTATATTAGTTTGTTTTTTTGCTAAGCACACAGTCTTGTCATCTGATATTTTGTTATTAGTAGATCCCAGAGTTGTTCTGAAAAGGTAATTCTGAATCCTTCAAACTAGTTATTTTTTAATATGCAAGGGTTGATTTGTTGCAATTTGCTAATGAAAATTGTAATTAAAAGAATCTAAATATAGGTCTTTTTCCTACTATTCTGCTTTATAATTGAAGCAATGCAACAAATACTACTATCCCTTTATAGGACCATTGTTGCTTTCCACAAAATTTGCAATACAGCGCCTGAAATGTTGCAGTTGTCTTCCTTCAGGCAATGTCTGCAAAAACTATATGCTACTATAACTCTGTATAAAATCAAAGTCAATGATAAAATGGAAAGTGGAGATGGAGTGGGATGGAATGTGAGCAGATCAAGCCTGCTAAACCATTGATTTATTAGCATATAATACTGAAAAGCTTCATTTAAAAAAACGGCCCACAAGGTCTGTTTTTGATAATTTTGCCTAGAAAAGAAAACTGACATACAGGGATACATTTTCAAAGCACTGCACAAAGTTTTAACAACATGATTCCCATTGACATTAATGAGTCACATGGCTGCAATCCCGCTTTGAAAACAAACCCTACAGCCCTTTAAGGCTGCTTTTGGGGAAACCAGAGCACTTGCCTCTAAGTAACCTTTCAGTCACAAGTCCCAGTAACAACTGCAGGTTCCATTCCCTGCCCTGCCACAGCTGAAGGGTTTGGGGGTGCTCCAGTGGCAATTCCTCTCCTCTGTGACCGGGAGGGGGTGCGGGGATGGGGAGGAGAGCGGTGCAACTGCAGCTGTCGTAATTGGAAGCAGCTTCCAAAACGGTTCTAATTATGATGAGATTTGGCCTGGCATTTACTGTAGCCAGACTCGAGATTGCCCAGCCCTCCGTCCTGAGCTATGCTGTCACTGTTGTAGTGCAAGCTCTTCACATTTGGTTCAAGAAGTAGAGGTTTTTTTCCCCTTTTCTCTACTAAACGGTGCTACAAAAAGAAGCAAACACGGATTTGCAGGGAAATGTGGTATTTGGATTATACCAGCTGCTATATATGGCCTCACCTGCCTTATGTCCTTAGTCCATCATAGCAATAACTTCACTTCCTCATTGCTTTCTCACCAATAAAATGAACATTTGATTTGAAACAAGCCCTCTCTACTGAGAAAAAGGAAGACATTTCTCCTCCTAAAAAAAACTCCCAGAACATTTATATTTTGGAAAGCTTAACATCTTGAAATTAAGAAACAGAGAAAGCCAGTAACAGAGCAAATCTATTTTCAACATGCCTTTGCTGATGTTAATTAAACTGAATGCTATTTATATCCTCAGAGACATCAGGAGAGGATCTTGCAAACCTTTGAAATGTTAGACCTGGACAATCCATGGACACCGGAGAAGAGTGTGGGTTTTGTTAAGCCTGAAAACATTTGGTCATTCAAAAACTGTAAATACTTCAGACATATATCAAAAGGTAACTGTTAATGACTAAAAAGGATGCAGACTTTGGCTAAGCTCCATATTAAAAGTAAAAGAGCACTTTTTGGTGATCTGCTTAGTTAGATGCCTTAGCAGACCAATTTCACAGAGAAGCAATATTGTCTTTGCATGGGACATGAGCACCTTTCAAAGGCTGTCCCAGGATTGTTTTCTGTGAATGGCTCAGGATGGGTTAAGACAAGAAGGAAGTTTGGATTTTTGCTGTATCCTCTTTCCAGCAGATGGCTAATCTGCGCTGTTTAAGTATTAGAGAATTATTTTCTCTATAAAAAATATTAGGTTTGCATAATTAGTCTTTAAAAATTACCACAGAATCAGTAGGCAACACTGATGCCACCTTTCTATACGTGCACTATTAATTTATCCTTCAAATATAGATTAATAGTGATATAGTTATGTTATATAGTTACGTATACACGGTTTGGAAGAGCAGCATTTATCTTGGAAAAAAATTGATGCTTACTCCTACAGTGTACAGATGATGTGGCACAGTGCAATTTAGCTTAGTTCTCCACAGGCATGTCACCTTGCCCCTGTTGTGGTCTTGCAGTACACATGAGGACAGTCAAAACTCAGCTGGGGCGTGGTGACAGGTTATTTTGGTCATACATTTGATAAATTGTAGAATTTCTCAAGAGGAGAATAAACAGGCATGTACTGAACAAGGTAGGGGTTAGTAACAAACTTTCAATCCTCCTTCTTTGTCCTTCAGGATCATATCTGCACAGGTAAAGTAATAACACATTTTCTTCAGGGAAGTGGTATTTGCTTGCATTAGAAGTGTAACTCTTCCTGTGTGAAGTTGTTTCAATAAGCTGCAGTAAACACCCATTCATAATGTATTAATTAAAGCTCTATTTCCCTCTACAAGGCTGTTTTTGCTTTTGTTCCAGTTTTTGGGTGAGTCTGATTTCATTTGTTCAGTACATTCACTAGCATACTCATGATAAATAAGAAGATAATATGAAAGGCTGCACATCACCAGAAGCCTTATTTTAAAACAAACAAACAAGCAAACAAACAAAGCAAGCCTTTTTCTTTTTTTTTCTTAGAAAAGCTTCCAAAATATAACAGCTTTACAGTAGTCAATTATTTCACAGCTTACATGTAGGCAACACCATTTTAGATCAATATGGCACAGACACATTTAATAAATAAATCTGGTAAGTAATAATTCTTCTGGGTAAGTTTTCTTCAAAATTCCTCTGAAATTCATTACGTTTTAGCAAAACCTGGGCGTGAAATGTTTCCTTCTACTCTAAGATTTTTTAAATTTGGTATTCCAGGTTGAGTTTAAGCACTTAAAAAAGGAGGAAAGGAAACACAGAGAAAAAATGTACTGCTGGCTTCACACTTGCAAATGCAAGCACAACAAAAAGCAAATTAAAAATTTGCTACTTTGCTTTACACAGAGGAAAACACTATAAAACAAGTTTTGCAAATAACTTGTTTCAATATTTTGAGGAGAGTCAAGGACTTAGCCCAGAGTCAACCTTTTGTAACAATTCTATAGCCTTGTGTAGCAAGATGTTTAATTAAGTTATTTTGAGAATATTCCAAAATATGGATGATCCTAAAATATGTTTGTTCTGCCTGTTTTGAAATAGCATAACAAACTGAATAAGCTTTTTCGAATAATAAAGACATCATAAGAACCTGTTGGAAAAGTAAAGAGAGCTCAGCAAGGTCAGACCTTACCATCTAAAGAAAGTTACAGCATAAATTCCTAGTAAGTGATTTTCGTGCCCCTTCCCAGCAGCATTTACATATCACAGTGTAATGTTCTCAATTCTAGAATCCCCCAAACAACAAACAGTAGTTGAGGGAATCCAGAACTGGACATGCAGTAAGTTTACTCATTCTAGAATTTCATTAAAAGTTTATGGACAAGGATTAATGTAAGGATGGTGTTACTGAATTTGTCAGTGTACATCACCTTACAGAATTAATGATAGTTGAATGTAACAGCACAAACAGTGCAACAGTACAACTCTAGAGATCGCCAGTCCTGAACTTTATCTTGCTCTTCTAAAATCATCAGGGGAAAAAAAAAAAAAAAAAGTGTTTTGGCTTTCCTGCAACTGAAATTCATTATCCTGGACTACTCTGCAGTCCAAGCACTGGTTCATAGATCCCTTACAAATCCCTGGGAAAAGGAAATCCCTGAAAGTACCAAATACTATCTCTGTGCAAAATGAATGTCCAGCATATTACACGCACAGAGCATCCGCTGTGAGCAAGCATAGCTGACACTGATACCAACAGCTGGGAGGACTTCAGATATCCAAGTCCTTGCACACATCCTAAATCTATGCCTCAGCTTGAGTTTTTTCCTGAAGCTGAAACATACAGTACCTGGCAAATTTGTCACTGCTTTGGACAGTAGTTTCATCTGAAACATTTTGTTAAAATGTTTGTGCTCACCCGTCCTTCCAACAAAAGGTGCAGCCATGGGTGGACACCAGCTCATTCAGTTTGAACCAAGCCTATCCAGCTCTGAGTCTGCTCTAAATCATTTGCAACACAAATGATCAGCCATAAAGTCAGGCCTTTTGTCATTGCCCATCTACCATAACCTGTGTCCCACACAGACTTCTGCCCCTATCTAAGCAACTGTTTCCAATGGCAAAGTTACAACATTATAATATACTGAATAACACATCTCACTTGTCCCTGGTGATTTATAACACCAATACTTTTGAATCCCTCTTCCCATAA
Source organism: Polioptila caerulea (assembly GCA_013397295.1). NCBI lineage: Eukaryota > Metazoa > Chordata > Aves > Passeriformes > Certhiidae > Polioptila > Polioptila caerulea. Next base: position 540,341 of record VYXF01026440.1, on the reverse strand, counting down.
ATAGTGAAAATGGAAACTTCCCACTTTGTTTTTCTTTTCTACCATGGTTGACAACAATAACATACATGAAGAATATCTTAACTGGTAAATAACTAGGAACTCTTCAGAACAGCATGTATTTTGGGCCAGACCATAAACCTTTTTCTTCTAATCAAAATAGAAATCTTACAGTTAGCAATAGGTCCTGTTTGATTATATCACTTGATGATTAAACAAATGCTTTGTTACAGAAGGAAGAGAAGAGAAAAGAGAAGAGAAGAGAAGAGAAGAGAAGAGAAGAGAAGAGAAGAGAAGAGAAGAGAAGAGAAGAGAAGAGAAGAGAAGAGGACAGTGGGCATTAGACACAGAGAGGGGTTTCAAGGTGATGCAAATTATTAATTTTTCCTGGAACACCAAATATAAACAGAGCAATATTATTTGCTACAATTAATTGATATTTTAATGATTTTCCCTACAGTCCAAAGCACTGCTTCAGAACTATGTAAAAGAGAAGAGAATTAAAAGGAGCACACAATCTGAGAAACCTGAGGATGGTTTCTGTTTGGCTGAGTTTCCTCTGTGCAGAAGAGAGCTCAGCAAAACGTCCCATCAAAAGCTTCATGCAGGAGACTCATGTCACAACATACCATCAGATGGAGACAAAAGGTGACTCCATAACTTCAATAACTGTTCCAAATCACAACAAAGATCCAAGGCTTATTTGCTGTATAAACATTAAATAAAAGACATTTCCTGCCCCAAAGAGGTCACCATTTAAGTAGACAAGACAGACAAAAGCCTGGGCAAGAATAATATTTATATTTCCCTAACACAGTTGGGGACTGCAGAACAAACTGAACAAATCCATTGTAGTCCTAAAATACTATTCACATTGCAACCTACACCAGGCCAAACCTTTAAAGTTGCTTCCTTAGGTTTTATGCACAATAGTAAATATTGCAGTGCAAAAAACTTAAATCACAAGTGTTACCTACTGAGTGTCTATTCACAAACCCCAAGGGATGGTGGCAGTGTACTGGAGTTCAACCTGCCATTCTCAAACAATTATGACTGACTGAGCTAATTTAAAGTTACATAAGTAAGCCCAAGCTGCAATTACACCTCCAGATAGAAATGTCCCTATTCTCAGTGACCTGCCCAGCACAGGAAATATAAAGATTGCAACAAAGCTAAGATGTGAACAAGGAAGCTTGAGACCCAATTTGAGTCAGTGTCTCACAAGTCTACTCTTACTGTCTAGGGTCTTTTTAGGTGCAAAAATTCATTTGCATATCAGTAATATTCAGACTGCACTGACTGGGCACTATGGGAAGCAGAAGTGCATGAACTCAACAGAAGAAACTCTTTTACTTCCCTCAACCCTCAAAACAGAAACAACTTCACTGCCAAGAAGGCCATATAACACAGGTTTGAATACCCATGTAATTTGTGTCCTATACTAGACTCAGCTTGGATTTATATAGCACTGAAATGGGAGGAGGAGAAGAACAACGGAGATTAACTCAAGTGGTAAGTAATTGTTCTGGGACTGGGGACTTGGACTTGTTATAGTTTAGTGTAACTTCTAGTTTGTTTTTTTTTAAGATAATACACTCCATAAGAAGTCATGAGTTTTAAAAATGAGGTTCTTTTAAGAAATTAAATCTCATGTCAGTTTGCTGATTACCCTTTAGCTTTGTGGAGCACCTAAGCAAACAATAGCCACAAATTTCTGACACCAACATAGGTAATTTCCTCAAGAAAAGCTGCTCAACTGCTAGGTGATAAATTCTGCCTCTCCAGGGATGAAGTTTTTTCTGCACACCCCAAGATGTGCCACCCGGTGACAATCCTCCTTTTGTGGACCCTGGCCTCTTTCCTGCCAGCGATGGAGCAGGAAACATTCCATTTTTTAAGTGTTTTTCTAAGGTAGCTCACTGACAGCCAGCAAGGGCTGTCCTGAAGAAATATCACCAGCTTTAACTATTTATAGCATAGTTAAAATTGCCATTTAGATGCAAAACACTTTTTTATTCCCAGCAGGGGATAGAGGGTCAGTATCTCCCATCAGTATTCTGACAGCTTGTGGTACCTGAATATGTTTGGACAAACATTACAATTCTGCAGAACTATGTGAAGGGAAAGAATTCTACATTTTGCATTCAGAAGACTGCACAATGCTTCACACTGGCGGCCAAAGGATTAAAAGATAGATTAAATTTTGATAAAGAATGAAAAGACTTTTTCAAGTCTTTCCATATTTGTATTTTAGTAAATTCAAATTCTCTCTTTGTTTTTCTTTCTTTGCCTCACATGGGCTCTCCTGTACAGCAGGAACACCAGAGTTCACCAAGGCTGAGTATTTACTTGTCCTTGGGTAACTGGGGCATATGTAATTTAGGACACACCTGTGACAGACAGGAAAAATGCTGTCCATATTTCTGGACAGGACTGCACATGGACAGCAGGGAGAGCAGCAAGTGTACCTGAAGGTACAGCGGCTGCATTGCATCCTCTCTTCATCCACAGGAACAGGAATCATAGCTTGTATTATAAAGGATCCAGACAATTGTTGCAGAAATCTTCTTTCAGACATTTTTTATGGGGAGGGAGGAAGAGTCAAGTTTAGTTAGACTGGGAGTAATCCAGGTTGCAGACTTGGATGATTTAAAGTCACAGCTATATTTGATATTCAGGACCCATCCATGGACTGACTTTATTGAAGCAGCACCAGTTCCAGCTGGAGGTAAGACAAACAGTGACCAGGCCACTGAAGATTTAGGTGCTTAGTTTTGAAGGTTATTATCCTTTGGGCATATTGCACAGATTGACTCAGATGAATGGCAGTAAATATGTACACTCAAAACCTCTGTGCTGATTTTGCAAAGCTGTTAAGAAAGCACTACAGTCTGCTTTTTCTAGAAATACACTGCTAAAGAAAAAGGGATTTAGTAAGCAGTTACTTCAAATAATTGTGCTGCTCAGTTCTCAGATCACACTTGAACGTATCCAGGAACCACATACACTTTTTTAACTTCTTGTAAAGTCCCATGTCAAAGGAGAGAGTAAATACTCAACTGCCTCTGATGTAGTACAGAAGATAAATACAATAAACCCAAAGATATTTCAGGTAGAACTTCTTTCAATCATTTCCAAATCGTGGGCAGTGATGCTATTGTATCTAAATCCTGCCCTTTAATGTTCCTGGGTGAAATGAAGGAAAGGAGCAGTTGGGAACTATTCATGTTTAGATACACAATTGCAGTGATTTGAAGCTTATGCTATTTCACCTGAGAGGAAGTACAGTGTCCCCTCTCCTATTTAAATGACTCATAGTGAAGAAAAATCTTCAGTTGGACATGATCCTCTGTGGCCTCTACACAGTTTTGTGGATTTGTCAAAATCTGACCCTTTCAGTAATGAAACAATGCTGTGTGTTGGTGCAGCATCTCTCAGTGATGCTGGAAGTTCAGTCATTACTCTTGCAATGGAAAGAAAGCTGATCAGTGAGGTATGCAACACCATTCTGGCACTGTTTGGCCACACTGAAGCATATGTGAGCATGTCTCAGAAATCAGTATGGTGGTGTAGTTAAATAGCACTGAGTTTCTTGACATGTTCCTTGTTGTCTACACAAACACATCCACTCCCAGCCCAACCTGTCTGATATGATCAGGCTGCTCAGACATTACAGGATTCCTTGGAAAAGACAAGGGCACAAAGCTAATGGCAGTAAGACAGACACAGGTAGTGTGAACTGTTCCTACATTGGGCTCCTTAATCAGGTTCCCTTTTCTTCTTACTTAGCACTGAATATAGTCCTGAGGTTGCCTTTTGCTGACTGACTTTGCTAGCAGGTTAAGAATTATCAAGAGAGGCTTTCAGGAGTAGGAACTCAGACAGATTCTCTTAGGAAATGTGCAAAATAATTTGGAGTTAGCTCAGGTAAAAGAGATGCACCAGTCTTCCCCACTGGGGATAGTGGCACAATGTGAAATACTGAAGTGGTGCATATTTGTAATAATCAGGGCATTTTTTATGTAGCTAGTCCAGTTGTTATTATTCTACTTGTCATTATCTATTCAAAGTTGTGCTGTTTACAGTGGTAAATATTAAAAATACAGTACTCAATAGTGACTAATGTTTATGCCCCATGGTACTCAGAGAGGACAGAAGATCCTTCAGAGGGTCTGATGATTGGTAGCAATAACTCTCTCATTTATACTGCTTCTTTGTGTGACTGTAACAGCTGGAGAAAGTCAGACTGGTGTTCTTGAGACTACAGTTGGTGGAAGAGAAAAGCATAAGTCTATAAGGAGGTTTGTTTTGCTTCACTGCCAATATGACCATGTTCTACTACAAGAATTAATACTGTTAATAGGAAAAAAATGCCATTCTTGCTCCTTTGCACAGGACAGATGTATGCTCCTCCTTCTCTTTCCTGTGTAGGCAAGGCATTTGTTCCAGTGGTTCCTCTTGGGATGACACAAGGAAAACTCTCCCTTCCTTTTCAATATACTTTAGCCACCATCTGACTTCAAAATGATGAAAGAACTGTTTTTACGAGGCCCATTCCATTTGTGATTCCTCTGCTGAAACTGCTAGCAACCACATTCCCCTTGAGGATGACTTTTTCAAGGATACCTCTGTACTCTAGGATTTACAAGACTTGTGTTCTCTGCTATCTTTTAGTTTGCTCTTAAAATAAGTTCGGTGGTTTTAGAATTTCCTGTGTCTTTATCAACTTAGTGAGGTTAACCCAATGTAGCAAATGCTGTATTAACCAGTAACACAGGTGATCTCAACATCAAGAGAAATATTATAGAGTTTATGTTGCCTACGTGGATGAGACACAAACCTTTCAACAGCACTGGCCATGCATTTGAGTAAGGTTATATAGAGAGGATCTGCTCTGCTGGTTTAAGTCACCAGGACAACAAATGCCATGGCCAGAGAGGCTGCACCCAGCCTAACTTATGAGTTAGGGTGTAATGGATTCTTCTGGACAAGATTTGATAATACCATTTTAATGATTACCCACATTTTTAGTGTACTCATAAAAAGCCCTACTGCCAACCTTTAAAATCTCTTAACAGAAGGGGGAAACCAGAACACTACAGAGGCAGTGAAAAAAAGCTATTGCAGAAATGCAGTTCCACTAAGTTTGCTGTTACATACTTGTGCATCTTCAGATAGCGAGATTTAAAAATTGCATTGATGGAAATATTTCGTTTCAATGCAACACTCGTTTTAAAGCTTATTGAATACAGACTAAGTACAGTTTAACCATACCAGTGCCAATCTTTCGGAACTATTCCAGGATAATCTGAATAGGTACATAGAGATGAGCTGAAATAATACTATCCTGATACTTGATTGGCCTATCTTGTATGGGTTTAGACAGTCCTCCGTCATCCCTAGCCCTTGGACTGAGGAAGGAATGAGGTGGATGAAAGAACAAACTTCCATGAAGTGCTGGGAATTAGGAGGTGCCTTAAAGAAATGAAAGAGGAAAGGTTGATATATGGGAACGTTGTTTTTATGACAGGTCAGTATATATAGCAACATTTTTTATCAGCCTCAGGGCAAGATTCAAACCCCAAGCAGAAGACTCAACTGGTTGTTAGACTAGGATACAACTTGGCCCCTCTAAGCTATCAGACTTATTTTTTTATACTACTAGAAGTGACACAAAACTCTCAAAGAGTCTTTCAATCATTTGTTTCAAGGTGTTTTTAAATCTCAATAGTAACTAAAAAAGCCCCAAAAAAACAAAACACAGCTCATATTCTCTTCTGTTACTAGCTTCTATTTTTTAATTTCCATATCTTACTACAAAAATATGTACTCACAAATTAACATGAGCACTGAGGTAGACCAGTTCCTACTAAAAACGGTAGTTTTCAACATTTAGGTAGCCTACAAGTTCACATGAGCAAGTTTAAAGAACAGTACTTGACTTAGACTAGATGCTAGGAAAATTTAAAGGTCTTCTGATGCATATTATTGCCATTCTGCAAAAGTCAGAGATACCAATTTGACAGAGCCTTTAATATTCTTAACAGAGCAAGCTAATGAAAACTGGCTTACAGTTATCTGGTTTTAATTTCACTATTCTAAATTCACTATTTGATATGCATAATATGAATGAGATTGGGTTCTGACAGTATTGCACTCTGCTGCTTCTTGGGGTACCAATGAATTGTTGCTGCTGCTGCTGTCAGGCTGTTTGTGATTTTCTAGCTCAAGGTCAGCTGAATTCCAGCTATAATGGCCCAGTCTCATCTCACTATACATATATCTTGTGAGGGCAACACTTTTGCTACAAGTAGATCATATTTATTCTGTATTAATCTTATGAATCTGCTCTGTCTATCAGAATTTTAACAACTGATGGCACAAGAGTTCATTGCCAAGCTCATTACTAGACACTGGAGTAATGACAGTGGTGTTCATTAACTGAACATTCCTGTACCCCACAAACATCAACTCTTTGTATCAGCAGTCAGAAAAGCAGCAGAAGCATAACCCAATCTGTCTTAAACAATGATATTACAATTTCACAATATTTGTGACATCATTTGAGTATAATAAGCAACACAAGAGAACCATTTGCTGCTAGTGTTTTCTTAGCAAATACTACTTCTACTTAAACTCAGAAACACTGCAGTTGAAAAACAAAGCCAGAATATAAGCAGTTCAAAAGCTTTTGATTTTTCATACACAGTCTTAAGAGCAATGCAGAACAATAAATTCCCCTGCTTCATAACACTTCTTTTTTTACCTCAGAAATTTCCTAAAAAACACAGCTTACACCTGGAATTCCAGTCTACTCCTTTGAAATGACTTAGGAAAACTAACCTTTTAGTAACTAAATTTAAGTGTTACATCATAGGACAAATTAAATTTGACTACAATTTAACTTTCACTAAAAAAAAAAAAAAAGTGTTACATTTCACAGAAACCACATGAAGACTGTTGCTTTAAAAAAAATAAAGCCAGGATAGGTTTGCATGGTCGTAACCCCTGGTGAGTTTTCACAGAATTGACTAAACTGTATCACAGAATTTAGCCCAGAATTTCTATTATTACTGTAACTTTTGTGTAGCATTGAGCAACTCTTGCTGACCAAATTTATTCTCATGAATGCTGAAACCTCTGCAGGCTTATATTTTTCTGGTTAAGTGTAAATTAGAAAATGTTTAAAATATTAATTGAAGTCATTTTGGAGGCAAGATATGGGACACAAAACTTGAGTTTGTCCTAAAATTAACAGAAAATCTTCTACTTCAGTCAAAAGTTAAGTTACACAGACTTCCAGGACAAACTGAAAAAATAAATTTCTTTCTTTTGGTCATCTGTACCCCCTAATTTCTGATGAAAACAAGTAAGCTTTGAAGTACCAACTAATTTCCGAGATGCTGCAGGATAGGATTTGTTTTGGTTTGGTTTACTGGTTTCACAGACAATGCACTTCTTTCCCTTACACCTCCACAATGGGAGCATCTGTCTGTAGATACAACTGGCTGCACTTCATAGCTCACACCAGAGGAGCTCTGTTTAGAAGGGTGTATAACCCTGATGATATAAGTTTGATTTTGCTGTGTGGAAAAAGGGCAGGAGTAATAACTATGTTCTCTCTTTCTGAGTCTTAATATACAATTTCTCATCCTGAACAATAAACAATTAGAGACAGCAGATACTTATGATTTCTTAACCTAAGTTTGAGGCACAGTGTATTGTTGATCTCTTAGTGCTCATTTCAGGTCTTGTAAGTCAAGGCACCACCTTCTGAGGAACTGGGTTTTGTTTAGTTGAAAATAATTTAAGTTCATTAATAAAGCAAGGGATAAATATAAGTATTTCCATATTATTTCTCTGTTTTCAGAAGTCCTTACACACAAACACCCTGGTGAGAGAGGAGCACTGCAGTAAGTAATCTTGCTATGTAGATGAAGAAGATCCTACTCTTCTGTTCTTTAGAGGACTTTTCCAACCTTAATAATTCTATGATAGCCTTTAAAATATGTTCAGTGAAACCAGAATGGTTTGCGAAAAGAAAAGAAAAGAAAAGAAAAGAAAAGAAAAGAAAAGAAAAGAAAAGAAAAGAAAAGAAAAGAAAAGAAAAGAAAAGAAAAGAAAAGAAAAGAAAAGAAAAGAAAAGAAAAGAAAAGAAAAGAAAAGAGAGAAAGAGAGAGAGAAAGAGAGAAGGAGAGAAAGAGAGAGAGAGAGAGAAAGAAAGAAAGAAAGAAAGAAAGAAAGAAAGAAAGAAAGAAAGAAAGAAAGAAAGAAAGAAAGAAAGAAAGAAAGAAAGAAAGAAAGAAAGAAAGAAAAAGAAAGAAAAAGAGAAAGAACAGACAGTCATTGGATTAGTGATATAGTTACAAACGGTGATAATTTAGTTTTCAGTGGTTGTGAGGGTAGTAATTCGAAAGGAGCGATTTCTAAAAGGAAACAATTCTCTCTTCACACAAGGGGCTGCTGTCCTAGAGGCAGATGGCATGTTAGCTGAAGCTCAAGACTGTGCTAAAATAGCTGTACCTGGCCCTTGCTCACAGCTGGCTTGCAGCCAGTAAACTTAGTATGGGACGAGTACCCTCTGTCTGTGTGCAGCTCCCTCTAAAGATAAACCCTGAGGCTTCCTGGAAGCAGCTTCCAGCTTCCTCAATTTTCAGAGCTCATATAGGCTTAGAAATGCCTATGGGGTACTTTGAGCAATCATATTAAATTGTTCTTTCCAAGCTAAGGAATATAAAAATGTAGCAGTGGTTCCATTTTTGTTTTTCTCACTTTCTGTACTCTGTCCTGGGAATCTTTGACAAACACTTGGTGTTTTCAGCACTGAACTTTCCTCACACATGCACTTCTCAGGTCTCATTAAGCAAGGTTCAGGGTCATTTTGTGAGTCTCAAAGGAGCCATAAAGAATGGGAGGGGGTTCACGGCATTGTACGTGGTTTTTCTGTCAAACAGGAGCTAGAAGTAGATAACAACAAAAAATTCCTGGAAATCAAAATAAGAAGAAAATAAATGTCAGATAAGGTAAATCTTAGTACATCATTCAGCAAATTCTGTTATACACCTTAGGCAGTCCAGAAGTTTATTTTAGAAGCTTGCACCACGCAGTATTTAGAAGAGAACCAGTGAGAGACCTTGTCCCTCCTGAAGAGCTGTGGAGTACCCCTGACTCTCTCCTGCCAGGCACCTGCCACACACACCTCAGCTGCCCCATCTGGAAGGACAGATATGAAAAACGTCAAAACTGCAAACAAACAGAAATCAAATCCTGGATTTCCTCCCAGTGATCTGTGTTGAGTACCAGATAATGATACACTGGGAAGAACCTATCTTCTCAAATACATCTTTTCATGATGATGGTAGGATTTGAGATTTAGCAATTACTCCATTTGAAGAATAAAGGATGATGTAGACAGATTTTCCACCTTCTCATCAGTGAGCATCCTGCATCACATGATACAACAACACACCACAGAGACCTCCTCCTATTGCCTGACAGAGTTTGACTTGCCAAGATTAATATAAAGCCACTCTTAAAAAGCAATGTTTAACAAATAGCCCTACTGACATCAGTAACATTAATGCATAGCACATAGTGGTCACCAGGCTAAGGGTAGTGCAGGCTACTTCTTAGTTAAAGGCTCTATTTCCAAGCAAAAGTGTTACAAGTCAGCTGAAAAAAACCTTAAAAATCCATTTAGAACAGGGAGGTAGGAGAAAGGACTTCCCCTCAGACTGTGAGAGGAACTGGGAAAAGTCCTAAAAGAACTGACTGTACTGTTCATGACACTGGAGTCTTTCCAGGGCTGCAACTTATTCCCAGCTTCATCTAACACTAAAAATGGATTTCAGAATTACTCAGACTAGAAAAATACATTGTGAGGTGAAACTTGACTTGTGAGCTCATCCCATACTTAGAGAACAGGAAATATAAAATAGTCAAGAAGTCTCTGAAAAATGCAAAGTAAAAGTGGAAAGATCAAAAAGGAAACCACAAGAGGGCAGATGGACTACACAGTGGATGATGAAATTATTAGATACAGAAGGAAAAAAAGGAAAGATGTCTTATCTCTTAAGAGAAACCTCATCTGGGGAATCAAGTATTTTATTCAGAAGATGACAAGTTAGGAACATGAAGAGAATTCTACTTTTTCCTCTTAAAGATAGTGCAATTTTTAGTAGCTGAACAGTGTTATATCAATGGTTGTGGAGATTTGGAGGTCCTTCAGTTATCCGTGCTAAGGACTGACATACACACCTTTACTCCCACATGCTTCAGCCTCTCTGAAGGGATTGGTAAGCAAAGTGACAATTAAATCCTTGACCTTGTGATGGAGACTTTTATATACTCACCATCAGTGAATTCAGAGCTCAAATGACAGGCCAAGTCTTTATACACAGAGAAAAATCACAGGAACATAACCATCTAAAAGGAGACTAGCTAGGAAAGGGATTACTCGCAGGAATAAGACATGCATGGCTGGGATCACATACTTACAGGTACTTTCTTCACTTATGGAAATCACCATGATATTCTTGAAGTCCATGTCAAAGCACTCACTTCAGTGAGGTAGTATTCACTTATATTCACTTTACTCCCTGCAAGCTACTTAACTGCTGTACTGGAGATGTTTTGTTGTTCTTTAATGTGCTTGAGCTCTGGATCAGTCCTTTTCACATTTTGCATTTTCTGGAGAACGCTCACTTTTGGGGCACACAGCTGGCATCCTGCCAATTGCCACCAGTGCATTCCTTGGGGAAATAGTCTGGACCTGCAGCTTTCCTACTAAGGCAATCTGGCAATTCTGATGCTTCCTTGAAAAGGATGCCAGAAACATTGTCAAACTGTACTATGATGTGGAGAGTAAAGCACAGACTCAGTTTATAGCCTGAGAGATGAAAGTTAGATGTCTGCTTAGCTATTTCCAGGTTCCTTGACTAGAAAAGCCTGAAATATCAGCTGCCCCTTCTAGCAAATGCAGACTGTTCATCTTTCATTAGACATGGCCATGTTGTCTGCACTAAAACATTACAAAAACCTCCCAGTCCCATTGCCTATCTGCCATGTATGTTATTGTAAATGCTTTTGAGTAAACTGTAAAACATTTGATTTCAAAGGTTCCTTTTATTTAATGTTCACTCTACTATGTGTTTTATACTTATTCCCCTTTTAATCTAAAAGGCATACAATAAAAAACAAGCACATGCTTATGCTAAAGCTTCAGTCTAAGTTCTGCTTAAAATCACTAGAGTTTTTCACTGAGTCAAGAGGAAAGTGATCTGATTCCAAAAGACAAAACAGTGTTTAAGAAAACAACTAGTTTAGCCAGATTAAACCCCACATTTCTTGATATCAGTTCACACTGCCACAGAGATAATGTGAAGGTAGTGTGCTCTAAACCGTACAAATATTTTCATCAGGGCACAGTTTATAGAAGAAACTGTGTTAATACCAAAATCTGCAGACAAATTATTTGGAAGGGCTTGTAACAGGTAACAGGTGTAAATATGGGAAGTATCCTCACTAGAAAAGTGCGCTGTCTGTTACAGATAAAGATCTAGAAATGAGATTGCAAACACTATAGAAGAAGTAGGGTGGATTCTTCCCTGCCTTGTACTGTTTTAAATCAAAAACAAGTTCATTGATATATACTGGCTTAATCAAGTGTCGACTTTGACACATAAAATTTCAGAATGTAATGCAGCTTAGCCCTTTAGGAAAAGATGTTTCTAAAATGTATTCCTTGTGTCACATGCAAAAACACATCAACAGATGGAATTAGGGCTTTGTGTTACATGGGTCATGGGACCTGACGTTATAACTTTATGTTATTTGAGGATGGACACTTTGGCTCTCAGCTACTTTTCCAATCTAGCCCAGGTAAATATGATCACAGCATTTACTCATCCACAATTATTTCATGTTCTCTGTAAAGTGGGTTGCTTTCTAGCTTAGCAGTTAGTGGATATCTGACCAAAAAAAAAGTATCACTTTATCTTAAGTTTTTATTTTAAAGTTTCAAGTTAGCACTGCTAAATGCTCATTTTTATAGATAACCTCCTCCATTAAGATTTGAGCGATAGGCATGGGGAAACAGAGAGGATTCCATGCTGGAGCAGGTTTTCTGGGCAAGACTTGTAACCATGGGAAACCTGCCTTGGAGCAGGCTGCTCCTGAAGGACAGCATGCTGTGGAAGGGGCCTACACTGGGGCAGTTCCTGAAGAACTACAGCCTGTGGGAAGGACTCACAGTGGACAAGTTTGTGAAGAACTGTCTCCTGTGGAAGGGATCCCACACTGGAGCAGGGAAAGGATTCATCTCCCTTAGGATGAGAAAGCAGCAGCAGAAACAACATGTGATGAACTGACTGGAACCACCATTCCTCGTCTACCTGCACTGCTGGGGAGGAGAAGGTAGAAAATCAGGAGTAAATTTACCTACAGATATCATCTACTGAATATTCTGAGTTGGAAGGGACCCAGAATGTCCCGACACTTAAGTGTACAGTCACACAGGGACTGAACCCACAACCTCGGCATTATTAGCACCATGCTCTAACCAAGCTAATCCTGTGGGATATTTGAAGGAAGGAGAGGTGGGGGAAGGGTGTTTTTAAGATTTGTTTTCCTTGTATTAGCCTACCCTGATTTTGATTGGTAACAGATTCAATTAATTTCCCCAAGTCAAGTTTGTTCTGCCCATTTCATTAATCAGTGAGTGATCTCTCCCTGTCTGTATCTCAACTCATGCATGAGTCTTTCATTTTATTTTCTTTCCTCTGTCCAGTTGAGGAGTGAAGTGATAGAGTGGCTTTAGAGGGCACCTGGTACCTAGCCAATGTTAAACCACCACAGTTGTGTACATGATCCAGTTTGAGAAATGAATGAAAATTTAGATCCATAAAAGTTAAGGAGTATCAGTTGGGTGGTAAATGTAGTTTACCAATTGAACAGCTACATCAGGTACCTGGTTTTTTCTCTTTGTTTCTTTCCTTTTCTTTCTTTTCTTTCCTACAGGGCTGTGACAAACAAGTTTATACACAATTCTAATACTCTGTTTCAAATTTCTGCTCTCAGTTGTTCATAATCTTGCTGCAGTCAAAACAATGTTAATTAAGTTAAGTTGCCTATGTAATAAATACTAAAAATGTCAGAATTAACTCTGGCCCTCTATGTATAGCAGAAAGCAGGCTATCACGTAATATTTTTTATGTAATTATTTTATTGCATTGGGCAAACAGTGAGCTACTCTTTCTAACACACTGGATTGGTTCCAGGAGTTCTCTTTCTCCCTCTAATTGTGTCACAAAGATATTGCATGAAATATCATCATGAAGGTACTTTTTTATGTATTAGTTAAAGATCCACCCAAGCTTCTTGAAAAAATCCCAGGACTACCTTTTGCAACACTTCCATGATTGCTTTATCTAAGTAAATAACCAAACACAAAGTTTGGGTTTGACCATTTTGGTTCTTTGCAGTACATAGAGGAATAAGCTTTGTAGTCCATCAGTATTTTACAGACCACTGGTTAAAAAGTGTGGTACTTCAGGGTTAATTTATGCTTGTTGTAGCCTTAATTTTGACATTCACTGAATGAGGCCAGCTTCATTTTGAAAGCTTAACATTTTAATGTTTCTTTGTATGTTGTCAGGCTTGAAGCCATGATACTGTCTCTTTAGCTGCTTCACCTCTGAAGCAATCAGGGCAGCTATTTCCTCCAAATTCCTATGAATAGAATCATTAAGGTTGGAAAGTATCCAAGATCACTGAGTCCAACTATTGATCAAACACCACCATATAAACTAAACCATAGCGCTAAGTGCCATGCTGAATTGTTTCTTGTACACTTTTAGGGATGGTAATAGAATTATATAGAATTACAGAATTATATATAAAAAAATATACTTCCAGGTATAGATAGAATGTTTAGCTCTGCATGGTCTAGTAGCTATTCTTGGAGTACCTTCAAAAAAAAAAAAAAAAGAAATACCTCTTATAATTTCCTGTATTACTTTCATTTGTTTTCTTTTTTCATATCTGATACAACTAGAAGGTTTTTTCCCCAGGCAGAGGTGAGGTAAGATAAGAATGAATCCCTGTGATTCTGCATTGTCTCTGACTTCAAGATTCCTGGTCCCTCATTCATTAGGTGAAGAAATATTGCTTGGGTGTTGATTGTATCCCTTGATTCACAGATCACAGAAAATCCTTCCATCTCTGGGGAGTTTTCTTAGTACAGAGGAAGCATCTATGCAAGATCCCTGCTGAGAAAATCACTGTTATGAAATTTATAGTGCAATCACTTATCCACCTACATTTCCTGACCTCAACATATACCAAAAGCCCCCAGGTAATGGTCATGCAACTTAACACCCATGAATTTTAATCCTCATTGCCCTCTGAGTTAAGTCAAGCATTTTGCTTGTAGGAATCCAATTTTACATTTAATATACAAAGCAGTGTCAAATTATTGTGTGAATATCAGACCATTTATTTATCTCAGGTTGAAAGTATAACTTATAACACTTTATAACAACCTTAGCCAGAGTGTTAAAAATTATATTTTTCTGTCACATAACTTATGAAAGAACATCTTCAGGAATTTAGAAATCCTTTAAAAAATCACACATTTCTTTAAAAGTTCATTAATTGCTACCTACATTGAATTTTGAATCAAAACAAAAATTGGAATTGAAGTGCATGATCTCTCTTGTCAAACAACTTATATTCTTGATCTATGAATGAAAGGAAAAATAAGATGATGCCGTGCTAGCCTATGATTCTAAAGGAGGTTCCAGCAGAGCTAGAGTCAGAACCAAAATAAATTTAATTCTGTACTAATACTGTTTGACTGTACTTAGGTTAGCAACTTCTCCAAGGAAATTCTGTTTATTTTTTATTTTTTTTATGTAGCCTTCCTGTTTGAAGTTACAGCGAGACATATACCAAATAAAAAATGTACTATAGAGTAAATACTGAATAGTACCCAGTTGAGCTTGTAATTTTATTATTTTATAAGTAATTTCATGCCACTTATATGCAATCCACCCCTTTCAGAATAAGATGGAACACCTGATTGTACAAATCATTTACAGAAAACAGATGTACTTTACAAGTTCTTGGCTATGTATCCATGAGGTGTATTTTGTAAATGTTAATAGAAAGGCAAAGCTTGATTTAATAAACTCATATTTCAAGAAAGCAATGCAGAGAGAATAAAGTTAGCATTTATGTGTGGGTGTTATTTGTTAAGTACTGCAAGTGAGGTATAATTTACTAATCTGAGTCAAACCAGAACAACAAGGCTACTTTGTTCATTTGGTGGTCTCTGTTCCATCTAGGCAACATGAGAGCCAAAGGAGCCAAAAAAAGAGACTTTACACATAAAGTTTTGAACTCTCTGACATACACAGCAAGAGAGGTCAAAGTTCTGCAGAGATTTAACCATTCCCATAGGATTTTCAGGCACGCTGTCAAGACAGCCAGTATAGCTAGGAGTTTAGTGCAACAGCTGTCCTGTAAATAAACAGAGGACAATATTTTTAGGGATTGGTATCTTCACCACACTTGTCAAGATGGACTTAAACCCACAGAAAAGCAGTTCTCTGTAAGAGTGGAGGGGTGTTTTTTGCTCTGAGCCACTCAGACAAACCTGAGTTTGCAGTACCCCCTGCTGTCCTTGAGAAACCTGCTCAATAATGGCTGTTCCTGTGTTCCAGCCCTTGCCCCTCTAACACTGAATATGCTTAAGTTCTCTCACATGCAGAGTTTACATCAATACACTTTTCTGATTATTCTTTTCACCCATCTCACAGCAAAAATGGGCCATATTCTTCAACAATAAAGCTTAATTCTTTCTAAGGTGAAGGTAAAGTTTGCTATACGCAAATCCACAAAACAAAAAAAAATGGTTCACAGAACAATTTATGCATCATCAGTTATCTGCAAAACCTTGGACACAAAAATGAAGCCACATTTAAGCCCCAACAAAAAACAAAGTAAAGAAAAATAAATTTAAGACCTTAAGTATTTAAAATGTGTTTTGGCACAGAGGCTGAAAGCACCCATGGGCCTGGAATTCTCTGGAAAAGTTGTTTAACTTACTCATAGTAAATTACAATTTTTGCTTCCACCACATTGTCATTCTTAGGTGAAGAAATGAGAAGGTTAAAGGTATTAGTCTATGAAATCCAGCATAGTCAATTGGCAAATCCTGGAGGTAAATAAGGCTTTACTCAATACATTTATAGCCCAGTTTCCATATTACTAAAGGCCATTCAAATACACATATGCCCCAAGAAATAGTCTTATCTTCTTTAGAAAACCTGCCAAGATTCTAGTTCAGACAGGAACTTGCAATGAAAATATAAAAGGCAAGATTCTATGCCTGCAGAATGTTCAAACTGATATTCTTAGGCCACAGTGCAACCCAAACTCCCATGGTTTCCAGGGACTACAAGCATGAACAACACTTAAGGAATGCAAAGTACACTAAATGTACTATTTCAACAGACATCTCAAAATTCCATAGGCCAGCTTTTTGAATGGGAAGAAAAGAAAAATGTTTTCTGAAGGAAAACAGTATTTCATGAAAGAACCCTTGGCCAGATAAATTGAATGATGCCATCACCTGTCTCAGTAAGAGACAGATAAAAGTTACTTTAATAGATATGACTCATAACAGGAGTTTTAAAAATAATAACCATACTTCTAAATATAATGATCCCATGCTGTATGTTGTCAACCATTGCTCATATTTTTTCCTGGGTCAGCTTTACTGTGTAGTGAAGAGTCATCATCTTTTTTTCCAGTTTTGGAGATTTAAAAAAAACTTTTCAAGAAAAGAGGAGGTGGCTAGAACTGCTTAATTACTATGGCTTAGAATATGCAGAGAGTAGTGTGTTATGCATCATTAAAACCACAAAATCACAGAGCAATTTAGATCAGAAGCAGTCCCTGCTTAGCCCAGTACCCAACCAAAAAAGCAAGTTTCTTGGAGCTTTGTCCAGCCAAATTCAGGCTCTCTCAGAAGGATGGAGACTGCCCACCCTCTATGGGCACCTGTTCCAAAGCTTGACCACCCTCATGGTGAAAAAGATTTTCCAAATATCTAGACAGTATTTCCCATTATCTGATTTGTGTCTGTTTCCACTTTTCCTGTCCCTGCATACCACTGAAAAGGGTCTGTCTCTGCTGCCAAGATGTGGGTTGGGATAGTAGGAAGATGCCCTTGAGGCTTCCTCTTCTGCTGATTGAAGAAAGTCTTTCCCAGCACATCACGGGCAGCAGTCCCTGATCAGCTTGGTTGCCCTCTGCTGAACCCAGCACAGTTTGTCAGCATCCTCTTACTGGAGAGACAAAAACTCACAAGTAACAAGTAAAGGCTGTTACACATCCTTCTGTCCCATACATGTACTGCATATGCATACATACGTGTGTATATGAGAGAGAGTGAGGAAAGGCAAAAATGCTTTGCATTCCAAGTAGCATTGTCTGGATTAGACTTTCATTTTTAGGGCCTCATTACTCTTATGCCATTATTTTAATTTCTATTTCAAATTTAATATTCCTTTAAATAATTGATTGTATCTGATGGGGGAAAAAAGATGGAGGTATTTGTGGCTCTTAAACTGCAAGCACATGTAATTCTGGGTGAAAAATCATGCACACTGTAGCTGCTTCTGTGTGTTGAACGCAGAAACTAAGTGCCAAACTCTGAAAATGCTCAAATTATTTAAAAATACATTAAGTGTTTGGGAAATTAGCATTAACCACACCATTATTCCAGAATACACAGAGTGAATGTTTATACAGTCACCACACATAACAAACGAAACCAAAAAACCACCAATGTTCAGTAATGTGGGCTGGCAGTGACAAGGCAGAGCATTTCCTGGTAGAGAGAAGGCCCTTTTTGAAGTTTATTTCCTTCTAAGATAGGATGGCTTCTTGCATCTGCAGAGAAGATCTGTCTAAAGGCTTGCTTTCAGTTCTGTGGTTACTATTCTTCCAAGAATTATTATCCCAGCTGTGAGGGGGAACTCTTTTCTTAAGTGTTACAAATTACCTTGTGCAAGAAGTTATGAGATCAGGCTTAATCTGGTTCAGGCTGAGCTTATTTCAGTTTGTGTTAAACCAACTCCTTTAACCAAATGGAAACCAAACTACTTTTATACCAAATAAAGGTGTAGGTAGAGGTTTGCAATTGCAGAGCAGTTTGGGGTGGATATAATACAGGTCAAAATTTGTAAAGCTTCACATAGTGGAATAAAACCAGAAATGGTGGTTGGTGGGGCTAGATATCGCATTTTGGGGGAAATCACTATTTTCCTCCCATGTTTTTTTCTCCTTTCTTTTTTCTTTTTAATTATTTTTATTTATTATCATTCAGCTTAGCAATGAATCAGGACCCTTTTAACACTGCCTTTTTGAAAAGTCACGAAGCTTCAGATTTTCGTGGACTCACAGAATAACCTAATTTGGAACTGACCCACAGGGATCATCGAGTCCAGCTCCTGGCCCAGTACAGGATGATCCCCAAGAGTCACACCATGTGCCTGAGAATATTTTCCAAATGCTTCTGGAAGTCTGTCAGGTTTGGTGCTGTGACCACTTCCTGGACTGTTCCAGTGCCCAAACACCCTCTGGATGAAGATCTTTTTTCTAATATTCAACCTAAACCTTTCCTGATACAACTTCAAAATTTTATTTGAAGAGAATTCTTTGTTGCTTTGATTAATACTAATGCATCCTTGCCAGTGATTTAAATGGGGCCAGAATAATATTGCAGATATATGCAGCTGGGATTGAGATAGTACTATAGGTATTTTCTATAGGCAGAACCCTGGCTTCTATACGTGTTCTTTACTTCTCAATGTCTTTTTCTCTTTCTGATCACAATAGCAATCTAGTCTCCACTCATTTTAGACAGAAAAGACTTCTAAAGGATATTGCACCTTGTCTGAGTACTTATTAATGCCTGTTCTTGTTCAGTGATTATACAAAGATTTTTTGTACAAAGGAGTTGCATTGGCTTGAGTTGAATGGGTTTAGGAAAAAAAACCACAATGTATTTAGGTCAGTACAAATTCCTGGTTGGAAACTTTTAGATAATCTCAAATCTTTAACTATATACACTTTAAGTAGTTTACTGAAAACAGCAGTGTCAACAACAACAAAAAAAAACCACCAAAAAAACTTGTCCTCAAACCATAAAAGTAAATTTTAAGAAATTCAGTTGCATTTCTGAGTAAATTAGGCCTAGTAAATTCGCCCTTGTCCCCCAGTTTTATTTTCAGAGAAGAAAGCATCATATTTGGAAGGAAACACCCATTCCCACTACTAAAGTTGTGCAGCTGTAACAAATTGCTTCATGACCATGCAACCTGATTGCTTTTCTTTTGTTTGAGATGGCATTGAAAAGGAACAGCTTCAGCTGTAGGTGAACTAAATTCCTGTTTGCAGAGATTCAGTTACTTTCGCTTTTTGATTAAGGGTTTGAGACCACGCATAAGGAATTTTTTATTACAAAAGGAAAAAAAAATTCTCAGAGAGACAATCACTAAGATGTGTTTCCTCTGTATTAAGCATATGTATAAACCTAAACCAACGAAATACATTTGTAAGGCTTTGTACAGATTTGTAAATCATTCAGTATTTTATAAGTTCTACCCTCAACATTTTGCTGCATAGAAACAATGCATCTCTTTTTTTGTTTTCCTAGCTTTTGACATTATTGAAGCCTTCTGATAGGATTATTTCTTGACTCTCCAGTTAGCACTACGAGCTAGAGCAAGGCATTGTTTTGCAGTCCAGAATTGCAAACTATGATCCGCTCTCCTTGTTGGGTTAAATGACAGGTTCATTCTTGTCTATGTTGTCCAAAAACCCAGGCATTCCACTAAAGAAATAAGCACAACTATCAAAACCCTTTCACAAATAATGTAAACATGTATGTGTGTATGTATATTTGCATATTTTTATACATATATATATGCATATGCATAATATATATATATGAATGTGTGTGTAAAAAAGAAACATTAAAAACACGACTTTATTATTAATTTCCAGAATCTCAAACCTCAAATCACTGCCCAAGCTACTCAGTTTCTACAAGCAAGGGGCAAAAAAGGTAATTAAAAAAACCCCTGAAATATAGTACCTACTACAAGCCAGGGAAAGAAGATCCAACAGCCCAGGGCTCTCTAGAAGACTGACTCATTCCTTAGACCATTCTCTCCCGGCTCACTTTAAATTTAGATATGCCAGTGAATCTTTATGCTACTTCTGGTGAGTCCAAAGAAAAAAACAAGGCCTTTGTCCCTCAAAAAGCTTTAAGGGATCTGCAAACACTAAAAAATTATGGGTTTCAAGCCAGGCACCTCACCTGGCCTCAGGTGATTTAGTATATCATGGAGCTGGAGTAAATATCTCAGCTATTCTACTTATTCTATAAGTAGAATTCTGGTCACTGATGGTTTTCCAGATCACAACTAAGAGCTAAAAATTACTTCAGAAATCAGAAGGCACACAGTGCCAGACACAAGGTAGACCTACAACATAGCTGGGAAAGAAAAGCATCTTAATAAGCAAAACCACCAAATTTTTCTGCAGTGGCTCCAAATTGTTACACATTAAGTTTTCCAACAGAGTAGTCTACATAAAATGACCAGAGTGTATAACAGATGACAGAACTACACTGTTCTTCTGATTTATAACACCTTCACAATCTACTTTGTATTAGTTATCTGCTCCCCTTTGCACTGTGATCTCTGTCCCATGGGCTCATGCCTCTTAATTGAGTGAGACTGATCATCCCTCAAAAAATACAGCTTTGCCATCCTTGAACAGGCAACTTCTATCTCTGATGTCAAGAGAGTCACCAGAGAATGAGCAGCTAGGTATCCAAAATCTTCTGAAATCCATTAGTCAGGAACCATCATTATCTCTTCCACTTTTCGCACCAGCTTGCTCTTGCCTCATCCAGCTGCTGGCCTTCATCCATCACAACCCCTTTCTCCTGCTACTAATAAAGCCAGCTTGGTCACCAAGTGTGGAAAAGGGGTAAAAAATGACGCTAAATGTGTACTCTCTAATAATCACTTATACCATTAAACAAAGGGAAACCAGCAGGAACTCAGTAAGGATCTCAGTAAGGCGACAATCTGGCCGCTGGAAGTGCTCAGTCAGGCAAGAACACTGCCCTCCAAAGGGTACCTCATACTATTTTAGCAGCAAAATAGACAAAATAATTTTGTGATCCAAGGCAGCAAGAGGCTTAATACCACCAGCACAGATCTTAATCCACTCCCAGGAGGAGATGCTAGAGTGGTTTTGTTCTATCCACAAACAAAATAATATGGGTCAGGGAGCACACTGGCCAGAAGACAGTGTGTGTTTACTGTCCCCATACAGCCTCCAAACTGAAATGAAAAAACACCAGGTAGCATACAGTAATAAGAAGAGCATTGGGTAATAATTAGCAATGGATTATCACTAGACAGTAAAGAAATTGTGTGCTTCAAGTCCACAGTTTATGGTCCTTTATAAAGCATTGACAACAACTGCCAATGTGGGACCTAACATCTCCTTAACACTTCCAGAAGTAAAAAGGAGATGAGTCTCAAACATTAAGGGAAATCTGAAGTGCCCCCAAAACTTCTATTATTCCAGCAAAAAGATGCTGGTAATGAAGGTGTGACCCTCTTTGCACTTCTCCTCCTCTCCTGCCAGTGAAAAATTCTGACAGAATTGAGCAGCATCACTCATGAAGTAGAGGCATTTTCCCTGCAGTGAAGGATATTCAAACAATTTGCTTGAGCGATGATGGTTTTGACTTACTTATCTTGTCCAGCCAAATTAAATCTGCTGATTATGATTATGCAGGTGCTGTGGTGAGAGCAGAAAGTTAAGTATGAGAAGCATCAGTCTGGCCTGATGGCTCCAGAAGTAGATTCAGCCTGGAGCTTTCTATGAAATAGACCTCTCACCTGAAAACAAGTTTGCATAAGTCTACTTTGTAAATGAAGATCTGGTAACGTGCTTAAATCAATACTAACAGTTATTTTTAGGGATAACTAGTCTTTTGATTCACTGAGGTCCTCAAAACTCAGTAGCGTGTCAAATGCTTCCCTCTGCAACTTCAACAGCTGAGAATAAAATGAAAGCCAATTTCTTCCACTTTACCAAACTGTCTGCACTTCTTGTAAGCCAATAAACTGAACTTTTTTCTGGGCTAGATTTGTCCTGGCAACTCATTTGCTGCAGGAAGAGAAATATGACCACCTAGCCTCCTGTGGTTCTCCAGGAATTTTCTCTTCCTCTCACTTTTTTTTTTTTTGTCCCAGATGAATTGTTGGGAGGTGGGAAAATATGGCATGCAGACCCTCCTCAAGGCTCATCCAAGGAAATCATGCTCTCAAGAGTCAAGTTGAGCCATCATCATCGTTGTTATGAAAGATCAAAGGTGCACAAGACACCCAGAATCAAGGATATTGCCTGAGTACTAACAGTCCTTTGAACATGTTTATCAAACAAACCAACATCCTGAAGAAAGGAGGAAAAAGAATTTGGCTCTTGCTTTCCCAGACAGCAGAAACAAAAGAAAATCAGAACAAAACCAAAACAAAGTGAATCATAAATTCCCCACTGCCAATCTCGTGAAGTCTGACACTGCAGAGCCAACAGAAGAACTGTACATGAAAACACTGGCACTGCAAACCAGCTGTGAAATTCATGTAAACCACATAGGTGTTCATAGGTGACTTTAGCTGGGGTTAGTTAAGTGGTGGGGAAAAGGATTCCATCTGCTTTCTATGATCAAGGCCTATATCACAAGTGGAAAACTGGGGTGTGGAGGCTCAGGTATGGCCAGAGTTACACATTGCATTGTCTGATCCAGTCTTTTCTCTGAAATCCTACCTGAAAGGAAAGCTCCAACAACTTTTATGGCTCTGTAACAGTTTACTTCAGTTGAAAGAGTCTTTCTAATCTACATAACACACTGAGTTTAAAGATATAATTATTCTTGTACGCATATAAAAATTATTGTGACAATGCTCAACGGACAAAGCAATTATTTATCAAGAAAAAAGGCCAAGCAGGAACACCTGATTATTAATCGAATGAGGAGATAGAAAAAAAGTATTTTTACATACTAAGAGTTTTAAATTAAATTATATTTTTTTCCTATTTTTGTATATCAAATAATCATTTTAGGCTTACAATTTAAGAGGTGATAATTATATATACCTCCAAGACAATACAATTTGAAAATGCAGTGTCTCAAGCTACAGTTAAATCTGGAATTGTGCTACACAAAAGAGTTGAAGACAAAGTGTGAACATTACTTGCTGTGCTGGAATACAGTTTTATTATCATCACAAGGAGTCACATCTGTTAAACACAAAAGAAGCCTCTAATTCTACTCTTCTACAGAAAAGTATACCTCACACACTTGTAGACCCCAAAACTGTATAAAACAAAGTAATAAAAATGGTTGTAGAATAAAAAAAAAATCACATGTATGCATTGGTGATACTTTTTCAGAAAACAGCTAATCAAGTTTTCTGTTTATTAAGCTCCCCAATTTTTTTTCTTTCTGTTAGGCTGTTCAGTTTAGGTGTTCAAATTATGTACTGGAAGATGGATTGGTACAAGCAATGAATTAAGCACAAGGAATCTGAACTCCAAACAAGAGCACAAAGAAGTGAGTGAGCTCTTGAAAATAATATCTGTTCTGTTAGGTCCATATAGAGGAGAAAATCAGGAATAAGGATTCTCGTTTCACTGTGTCCTTTGACACTTTTGGAGGGGGGTGGAGGGGATTGTTTCATCTGAAATGTCTAAATCAGAAAATGTTCTGAAGAGTGAGTAATGTCCTAGTGTCTTTCCAAATACTGCATTATGCACAGGCATTTTTGTTTGTTTGTTTAGAAAGAAACACATGACTTTCTGCAACTATGATGAGTAGTTTTTTGTTTATGTAAAGCAGGAGCTTTTGCAGCTGTTTACAGACAAAATTCTGCAAGGTGCTGAATATCTAAGATCACACTAAAGTCAGAGCACAA
Source organism: Polioptila caerulea (assembly GCA_013397295.1). NCBI lineage: Eukaryota > Metazoa > Chordata > Aves > Passeriformes > Certhiidae > Polioptila > Polioptila caerulea. Next base: position 516,270 of record VYXF01026440.1, on the reverse strand, counting down.
GTCAGGATGTACAAAAAATGAGTGTGAGTTTCAAGTAATTATGTATCTCACAGCTTCCAACACTTACATATTGTTATCAAGATGAAGAGAAGGATAAATAATGTAGGAACATGCCAACTTTTTGTACTTTTTTTTTTTAACATAAGATTTATGATGTAATAACACTGAAAGGTATCAAAAGAGTCCTTGAAGCCGTCCCAACTGTGCATTCTTCTGAAGGAAACAATAAAGCCTTTGGGTCTACTTGGCACTTTTCTTCAGTGGGTATTCATATATTATATGATATGGAATTGTATCCCTTGCCTAGGATAGCATACATAAAATACCCTCTGTGAAAGCGTTAAATCCCCATTCTTGATCATCTCCCCCATGTTTCTCTAACTATTCACATGTTTTGTCCCCATCGCTTTTTTTTTTTTTTTTTTCTGGCACTGTACTATTCACCTGATTTCCTCATTCTGGATTTTTGGCATGGCAAAATTTTAATATTCCACTTCAATTTTCCAAAGATTTTGTTTCTTTTATTTCTGTTCCTTATCTACTTCCAGTGATACCATGTATTTGTGGATTTGAACAGGTGATTCCACATAAACAATGGGTAGCAGTCTGCTTAGTGGAGGGCAGAGAATCTTTATGAAAAGTTTTCAGCAGTTACTGGAGAACTATCTAAACTTTCACTAATTTATGGCTTTTTATTCTTTTGTTCAGGATTGAAGTGTCCCTATTCACATCTCACAATCCATGTGATGGTAACAGGCACACTGTCTGTATCTCTGATTTAAGCTGTCACAAGAAATACATGTCTATTTGACAAACCACTCTTGGTGGTGATAGCAACTGATTTGCAATATTCTTGCAGCTCAGCTTCTGACAGCTCAGTCAGCCCAGAAGATCATTTGAGAAGTTTACTAAGATGGGTGTTTCTTTCATTTGCAAATGAATCTTATTCTGAACTCTGGATCTCCTTTCCAATTATGTCAGGCTCCACAGCCAACAATTGCCAAGCCTCCTGTTAACAAAGTTACCTGATTCCATTTTTTCAGAAACTTCCATCCATTCCCAGTGCTGTGTTAACTTTATGCCAAAGCCTTCTTTTCCCCCGCCTAACTTAAGAATGACAAGAGGCATGTCTTTTAAGAAGAGGGAGAATTCCCTGAGTAATTGACTGTTTGAAGACCAAGGATTCTCTGACTCTACATGTGATTTAGCAAGCAGATTTTTGCTGGCATCCATGCCTCAGTGCAGAATTCTCCCTGTCACCAGTATTCCTGGCTCAGTGAAGAATTTTTAAATGGGGAATTTTCAAGCTAAACAGAAGAGAGTCTGTTCTGAATTTGCAGACTCTAAAATACACAGCTCCCGGTGACTGAGAAATCCAGAAATGAAGGACTTGGATTTTCTTAGGTAAACTTTGATTTGGGGCAGAGGAATAGGTGAACAGGAAGGACAACGTGACATAGCACAAAATCACGTGGGATTTGTGTCCCATGTCTTTGGACTCCAGATCACTGATAAAAGCTATAGCCTTATAACTGCTTTAAATCACACTGTAACTACAGCACCATAAATGACCCTTAGGAACAGAGGATAAGAGAGTTTGATGCTCTGTCATTTGTGATGACATTTCTACTCCAAAGAAATAACACTAAGAAATGCTCATTCTATTTTAGGATTTTTTTTGTGTGTGTGAAAATGATAATTTAATTTCAATATACTTTGGAAAGAACTAGTTTTTATTAATTGACTTTGTGAATTATAATGTCAGCAGATGCCATGAAATCTGGTTACAACTTGAGGACTCAATTTAGGAAGTAGAAGTGGAAAAGGGAAAAAATTTTAAAATTATAGACTTCTGCAGTTTTAAGATGTTGTAAAAGCTATTAAAATTAAAGCTTCATTTTATGCCACTAATCTTCATTAAAGAACAAATTCACCTTTCATTAAGATAAACTTACAAAATTGTATTACTTTTCTAGCCAGTTATTTTAAAATGGGCATGCTAATTATCCCCAATTGTCTGAATAAAACAATATGTAAGATTTTGGCAAAGTATTCCACTATAATCCATAGTAAGAAAAGAGTAGGTCATTCAATACCTATGTAATTGTGGGCTCTTACAAGAGACCATTGAAATTGCTGGCATTTTATAATTCCAGGGCAAACTAAAACTGTAATAGTAATTTATGCTATAACATCATGTTAGCTTCAAATTTTCTGAAGCAGTCAAGACAAGAAAATTTCCTTTTTTATAGGCTACAGGTGACTGGAAATACAGAGGCAGTTTGATCTGCTGTTTATCTGAAGCTTTGTCCTCTGAAAACGCGAAGTCTCTCAGAAAGTTCAACTAAGCAGGATTTTGATCTATTGTTTTGGGGCATCTGGAACTAGTGGGGAATACAGTGTTTTCCCAGCTTAACATTTTGTTTTTCCATTGCACCCTGAAGCTATACAGCACACTGCCAAGACAAAACTAATTCAGCAGTATAAATTAAAAATAGGATTCTCGTGACACAAACTGCATAAATATGGTTTACTTGTGTAATTATTTTGCAGCAATGATATGTCTCTGTTATGAAATCTTCACAAAATGTGTGACATTTCTGATAATGGCCAGTATGCAGAGATGAGTAAAAAGAAAATGATTACAAATGTTATTGAAGAATGAATCAGTAATTTTTTTAAGGGAAGGTGAGGCCAATAATTTCTTTGCAATATCCTATTACCCTTGATCTATTTTTTCTTTAGGTAGATATTTTCAAGTGTGACTTTGGTAGTGTAAGAGCCAGAACATGTATTTTAAAAAAGTAATTTTTAAAAAAGTTTCACAGATTTGTGTTGTCAACTATTATAAACACAGCAGAAAACAAGTATTTAAACTATGCTTTAAATGAGACTCTAAAGAAAGTATTGGCTTTTTCCTTACTATTTGACAGGGGGCTGGTGTCTTCAATAAAAATCTTATCACCCTCAAAGCAACTAGTGTAGCAACTACCAAGTTTTTTTAGATTTAGACCTCTAGCTTTCAGAAAGAATTAGGACAGAATAAGTGGCTTTTGGGAATCCAGAAAATTATGAGTGGCTGGTAGTAACCTACCCACAGACAAGGTCCAGCAGTTACATCAGTAATCTAACTGCTAAGTTATTAGTTAAAATTGTTTATTAAAAAGAGCAGCAGTTAAAAGGCACTGAAAAGGGTCTAAGAGCCAGACTATTCAAGAAGATAAGGGGTCCAAGATGATAAAACATCAGTTTAAGGTAGAACTGAATTAAAACATGTTCCTTACTCTATAAAATGGACTTAAAGTGAGGCATAAAGATATTAAATTAGTGAAAAAAAGATGCAGTCCTAACATATGCATTTTAAAGCAGGTAATCAGATTATTAGAACCTACTCAGTTAATCAGCCCTCAGCCTCGTTGTACAGGAGATCTGAGTAGCAGCACACCCTTCTCACATGCAGTCCCTAAGAGTGTGCCCAAGCTGGAATGATTGTTAAACTAAAGGTCTTAGGAGATCTTCAAAATAACTTCTTCAAAAACAAATAAAACAGGGTCCTACCAGCTGTTTGAGCTTTTTCTCAGCTCCATTTATATGAAGTATCCTTTACAGCAGCTATTAACACCTCTGATATGGATCTACCCAGCAATTAACTCTGGCTTGACAAATCACTTGGGCCTAATTTCCATTTATTTTTCCCACAGAACAAAATGACAGGGCAGCTTCTGAGCACTTTGGCAGTTTGACATAGGGATACACGAGTTCTCTATCCTAATAAAGCCTAAATAACAAAATGCTCATAGAATCATAGAATGGTTTGGGTTGGAATGGACCCTAAAGATCTCCCTCTGAAATAGGCAGGGACGCCTTCCACTAGGCCTGGTTGCCCAAAGCCCCATCCAACGTGGTCTTGAACACCTCCAAGGATGGGGCATCCCAACAACTTCCCTGGGCAACCTGTGCCAGTGTCTCACCACACTCAGAGCAAAGAAATCCTTCCTAATATCTAATCTAAACCTACCCTCTTCAGTTTAAAGTCATCACCCCTTGTCCTATTACTACATGCTCTTGTCAAAAGCCCTTCTCCAGCCTTCTTATAGGCCTTCTTATAGGCCCCTTTTAGGCACTGAAAGGTTTTCTCAAAGCCTTCTCCAGGCTGCACTGCCCCAGCTTCCAGCTTATGTTCACAGGAGAGGTGCTCCAGCTCTCTGACCATCTTTGTGGCCACCTTCTGCACTTGTCCCAACAGGCCCACATATTTTTTATGTTGGGGATTCCAGAGCTGGATGCAGTCCTCCAAGTAAGGACTCAGGAGAGCAGAACAGAGGGGGGAGAATCACCCCCTTGACCTGCTGGCCACACAGGATGCAGACCAGGACATATTTGGCTTTCTGGGATGAAGTGCACATTGCCAGGTCATGTCAGACTTCTCACCCACCAACACTCTCAAGTCCTTCTCTGCAGGGCTGTTTGCAATCCAGTCTCTGCCCAGACTCTTTTTGTGCCTGGCATTTCCCTGATCCATGTGCAGAACCTTGTACTTGGCCTTGTTGAACTCCCTCAGGAATGCACAGGCCCATCTCTCAAGCCTGTCAAGGTCCCTCTAGCTGGTGAACTTTCCCTCCAGTGTGTCACTGGCAAACTTGCTGAAGGTGCCCTCAATCCCACTGCCCATGTTGCCAACAAAGATGTTAAGACAGTGCCAATCCCAGCACTGACCCATGACAAACAACACTCTTCATATTGTGATCATCCATAATAAAGAACTTCAAAACATACTGGATTAGATAAACTACTGATAAGAAGTTTGGTAAAATTACTCTGCCTCCCAGGTACTAGAGAAAAGAACCACTAATGCATGAGGAAGAGTGGGTGTTCTTTCTACAAACACCATGTAATATCAAGACATCATGTATTTTGTCAGTAATACACAAATGGTAACATGACAACAGTGAATCAGGAATGAGAACAGTTAATTTTGGGGACATTCTTCACTGGGTCTCTTCATGCCTGTCCGTCATGAGCCTGAACATCAAAACCAGGGTTAGAAATGCCTTTATTGTGTTGGGAAGAAATCCCTTCCATCTCTATGGAAGAACAGAGAGAGTGTTCCAAGTTTTTAAGTCATAGGAAACAACATATGAAGTGGTTTAACTATCCTAACACCTACTGAAGCCATCAAAGTTGAATATGTACAAAAGCAGGCCCTACAGAAGAGGAGTAATTTCATCAAAAGATACTGAATGGAATCCCTATGGGACACTAGTAGCTCCTGACTCTCCAGTTCTTCCTGACTGCTGCAAGTGTTAAGCTCTCTCTCGACCTCAAAGGGTCACAAAAATCCTGAGAGTTTAGCAAGCGATTAATGAAAAGAGACCTGCAGCTAACTGGACAAATTCACACATCAGAAAGCAATCATTAAATTGTATGTTACTAGCAGGTGGTTAACCATAATGTTTATCAATTGTCAGCAACAAACGTACTTTCATTTCTTTGTAGGTGACCAGCGCTCTTTGTTAATAGCTATTAAAAGTTTTGATAACAACACAATGTCCATCACATTTTTGTTTTGTTTCATAACAGACTAAATCAAGTTGACCTTGACAGATTAGCCACATGAAATTCTTATATTTAATATTCATTCTGACTAACCTTGATTTACTGCCTTAGAAAATTTCTACTTGAATTATTCTGGTGAATGACACCAAGACAATTTTTACTCAAACTCTTAAAAAGGCCAATGTGTTTGATTCTATGAATTAGTCTCTAAAACTGCAATTTATTGGGGAAGATGCATATCTTCCCTTTTCACTCCTCTCCTGCACTATTTGTTTGTTTGTGTCTTGGTTACAAGGGCACTTCTACAAACCTGACTTTGTAGTATTATTCATGACGGCAGCTTGTGTGGCATGAGTTTCCAGAATTATCATCTTAGGTAGGAACAACTCCTTCACTGAGTCAACTCACAGTGAGCAAATTCCTTTGATAACACCAGAAAGACAGTGGAGAAATTAGAAGAATAGCAAAATGTGAAGTAGCTATGCTTGAAACAGGGGGACCAAATGAGAGATGTGCCTCTGTATTATTCAAAAGAATTATTCATTTTCATGTAATGCCTAAAAACAGCAGTTTTCCAACCTTCTAAACTATACGTTGACCACAGGGAACATTGAAATCATACTGTGGACTATCATGTGTCCATGTTACTATTCTTTTTTTAAGCGTAATAGTTCTATGTTTCAGTATCTTATGGCTATGCAAACTCTATTTACAAACCCCAGCTTGGGTAAAGTGTTGAAGTAAGAGAAGGCTTCTCTCTACACGTTATTTTTCTGGAAAGGCTTTGTCTTTGCTTTGTTTGCTTTGATGTAAACTAAAAGGAGTAGGTTTATACATCCAGAAAAATTAAAGTGGATGAGGGCAAAACATCAGGAAAATATCCAAGTGAACACATAAGAAAATTACTAAAATAAACTGCAAGATAAAGTTTGTTTTCTCAACACAAATGATGGGTTCTCTGATATACAGGACGCCAGGAGCTAGCTCTAAGACTTTTCGTCCTTTTAGGAAATGGGCAACACTCAATTTTTCATTCACTAACCATTCTACTGCATTTTTAGGATTTGCTATTCTTTGGCTCCCACAGCAACTCTAGGAACCTCCTTACCTGCAATACAGGTAACAAGATACGCAAGGGCTAGGCTTATTCTTGTGCACACACTTGATTTTACAGAGATAACAGCTTGGGACTGTAATCTGTCAGCAGGATCAGTGGAACCACTTATGTCCATACAATTCAGAGTCTCATGCAGAATCTGAGGCTTTTTTTAGCCCCACTTTTGCTCATAATTATGAACAATACCGTAGAATCTTGTAATTAGAGGAAAAAAAATTATTATAAAACATAAGGGGGGGGGAGGGGGTGAAGGAAAGCCTTCCTGACAAGCGATCTGGGTTTTTTTCTTTTAATTTTAAATAAAGCTGTCTGCAAATTTGAGCCTAGGGAGACCTTCATTAAAATCAATTAATCAGTCAGCCTCTCTGCTGAATAGCTTTCTGGAGACAAAGTCAAAATAGGATTTGGAAGCGATGTGTGTGCGACTCCTGCTTAACTTCTCTCCCCAGGGCCGCAGTCTCACACCCCTGACCCGCCCCAGCGGGAGGCGAAGACGGGAAGGATGTGGCACAGGGATTTGTGACCGGCAGCTCGGGCAGAAGTGGGACCGTAGCCCACCCGGCGTCGGGGGCACCTTGGTACCCCGAGCAGGTGCCCGAGGCCTGCGGCTCGTCGCCGAGCAGGTGAAGCTTGTCTTCGGCGGCCTCGGCCCCCCGTGGGGAAGCAGCGACCGCCCCTCACTTTAGCGACCTCAGCGAGGGCTGAGTGCTCCCCGCCCCGGGAGGGTGGAGGTGACGGCCGCATTAGGAGCCAACTCCCGGTGGCTGGGTGAGCCCCCTGGGGCGGGCTCCGCCTTCCCGGCCCCAGCAACTCCCCCAGAGCATCTCCCCTCGCCCCGCCGGCCGCAGGAGCCGACCCCAGCGCCACCGCTGTCTCCGACAGGCTGATGAGGAAAGTTCTCCCC
>VYXF01026440.1:467986-507418 GCA_013397295.1 Polioptila caerulea | reverse complement strand
CCCCGCACCTTCCCGCCTCGGCAGGTGTGCTGCCTTGGCTGGTGTGCTGCTGGCTTCCCATCTGCATCTTCCCGACTTTCTCTTTTTGCTGATAAAATACACCGCTTTAAGCTATCAAAAAGCGAGCTTGTTCTTTGAAGCAGACCGAGTTTTAAAACTAGGGGAAAAAAAATCAGAAGTTTAAGTACCTAGGGACTAAGTGTTTCACTAGAAGTACGAAGAAACAGTGCTGCTACAAAACGATGAAGCCAGCATGCATTTCACTTTATTAAAGTTTTAATAAGCCTGCCTGAGTACCTGAAAAAAAGTCACTGAAGCTTAAATTGCGAGTGTAACGTTACATAAATGTAGCGTTATAGGTCAGCAAGATGAAAGGTGTGGTTCTCATAATTATCACGATGCCTAGTATGAGGTAACAAAACCACATACCGCAAAACTGTGTAATTTATGACTCGACATGGTGCAAGAATACCATTGTGATATTGTGCGTTTTTTAAGTCTCGAATTCTTAGCTTTTCTTATACCGTGCATCACATTACACCAGAAAAGCTTGCAAGAAATAGTTCCCCAAAATGAAAGTTCATAAGTCATGTTATGCATCCCTTGAGTGGATTATCAGCCCTTGGGTGCCACAGCCCGCAGCATGTCAGAGAAGATACAGTCCTGCCCACGTGGTCTGTGCTTTGCTGTTTGGGTCTTGATCAGCAGTTCTGAGACTTCTTTGCACAGAAGAGAACTTTATGTTGAAATACTGTAATTTTAAAATAATTCTATATATAATTCTATAGCCAGTATTAATATTTCCTTTTCTCAAAGAGCGTTATGGATTGAGCACGTACACATTTAATAGAGTGTGTCGTTTGCCAAGACTTCCAGGACACACATCTGAGGCTCTGCATGTAGTGTCATACAAGCAGCTGATTTGAGTACAAACTGCTGGGGTATGACATAAGGTTGCTCATGCTTCATTTTTAATATTTCACCTCTGCATGACGGCAGGTTGAACTTTACCTGCTTGTGAATGCAAGATGTGGCAATGTTATGTTACCTGTATGAGACACTGGGAAAATCAGTAGGGAATTGAACCGGTGACACTGTGTATGGATCTCAGTTCTTATGTGAAGTCTCAACTTGATGGTTTGGTGTGTGTGAGGAACTCCTGTCACAGCCTAAAGGATGATAATCTATGAAACCTCACCGTATAAGTGCTCAGCCAAAAGGTGACTAACCTTTCTGAAAGCAAGCGGGACATAAAGGACTGAATGTGTGAATAGGAGCTTATGTTGGAATTACTTTCTCAATAAGATGATGCAAAGAGTGTCCAGCTTTTGCCGTAGTACAGGCCTTGAAACGTGTGCTGAAATGTGTTGCTATAAAAATTGACTGTACTTTTTGGCATACAGAGTGAAGAGTAATGTGCCACGTAAAAACAGATTGCTTTGGACATTCAGCATGTGCTGCAGGAATAAAGAAAACTTTATTGAGTTATATTCCATTATTAGTTTAAACTGAAGTGGGTGATTGCTGGGCAGACGGTGTTACAGCACAGATAACAAACTTGAGGCTGCACACAGCTGTGTGTGGGGAGAATTATATGGCACAGGCTCTAGGTGGTCTGGCTGCTGCAGTGCTGCTGCTCTGCCACATTTCATGGGATGGGTTAATCGTTCACATCATCACTGGAGGGCTGGTAGCTGTACTGTGTGTCTGAAAAGTGGGAGCAAACACTTATTCAAGGGATTTTTAAATTTTTTGGTCAGTTTTTGGAAGAAAACTCAGAATAAGGAGATAGGAAGAGACAATGGTAAGAAAGTGATGCACAGGAATTTTTCACCTGAACACAAGGGAGTAATTCTCTGTTGTATGGGTGGCTACTCACTAGAAAAAGTTGCCCAGAGAGATTGTGGAGTCCACCTCGCTGGAGATGCTCAAGAACCATCTGGATGCAATCCTGTGCCATGTGCTCTAGGATAACCCTGCTTGAGCAGGGAGCTTGGATCAGGTAACCCACTGTGGTCCCTTCCACCCTTACCAGTTCTGCGATTCTGTGAAGCACTGTTGTGGCATTCTGGAGGCATTTCTGACCAATTCCGCAGTTGCTTTCTTTGCTTATAGTACTAATGAATAATCATATTGTAATGAAATAATTCAGTGTACAGTGGTGTAGTTTGGGATTTTTTTTCCCCCTACATCTTAGTGACCAGGTAAGAAGTTAACTGGTTGCTTGAAAAAGTATCAGTGTGTATAACGTGGGAGAATTGTGGCCATTGGATGAAGTATTCAACTCCGATGTGGTGCTGGGTGCACATCAGCTGCCTTTTGGGTTTCGCTTTATAGATCAAAGACTTGTGAAGAATTGGGCTCACTCAGAAGCACTGCTCTGGGGCCTTTCATAAGGCAGACCAGGCCCCACTGGTGTCCTCTGCAAGGAGACTGTGTTCTGCAGTCCGTAGCAATACTACTAAACAGTGTATCCACATTTTCTGTGGCTCGCAGCTGGAAATAGATGTTGATTTAAAACTGCTGATTTGTAAATGCTTCTCTGTCAGCTTTTTCTACAAGCACGTTGTCCAAGCAACCTGAAGTGCTTCTACCTTCCCTGCGAGCGTGCCGAGAAGGGCGGCCTTTGGCCTGCCTTGCTAGGCTGTCTCCCTGCCTCTCAGTTTTATCTGCTCTGACCCCTTGCAGGTAGTTTGGTTGACTTTTCTGACATCTCTAGTCCATGAGCAAAAGGCTAAATTTACTACAATTAGCCACATTCAGACTGTCAAATGGAATGGACTCAATTCTCTCATTAGTAATGTCAAGAGAGGAGGAAAAAGACCCCCAAACCCACAAAATTTGAACTGCCAAGTGTTCAGCTGTGGCAACACAGCAAACTTCATTGCATTTCTGCAGTCCCATAGTGTCTTCAGCTATGATGTTGGGACCAGCACAGCTGATTCTACAGAATGCTGAAAATACACTTAAGTCTTTTCGTGCATTTTGGGCTGTTCATAGAAGTCCAGAGGATCACACCTTTGGTGAGGTTTCTTTTATCTTTTCCTTTTTTTTTGTTGTTTTTGTTTGTTTGTTTTGGGTTGTTTTTTTTTTCTTTTTTTGTTCCTCTCCCCTTTCCCCCAGCTTGTTTCTCCCTCAAGCTATCTGCAGTTGAACTGCACTCTTTAGTCAGTAGCTCTTTAGTTGCTGAGACAAAGTTTACACTGATTCTGAAGGACCAATATTTAAGCTGAATGTCTTCATCAGGTTTTGACAGCATTTATTTATTTTAATTTTTGCATGTTATTTGTAATAAAATACTTTGAAATCAGGTGAGGCTGCTGTTTGTATGAGGCACTGTGTGGTCGCTTGGTTCATGACAAGTGTTGACATGTGTTAGTTCTTCAGCTTATAGGAGCAATCCTGCTTCTACTTAGGCTCATCAAGCATTGAGGAAATAGNGAATGTCTTCATCAGGTTTTGACAGCATTTATTTATTTTAATTTTTGCATGTTATTTGTAATAAAATACTTTGAAATCAGGTGAGGCTGCTGTTTGTATGAGGCACTGTGTGGTCGCTTGGTTCATGACATGTGTTAGTTCTTCTGCTTGTAGGAGCAATCCTGCTTCTACTTAGGCTCTTCAAGCATTGAGGAAATAGATGCAAATGAAATGAGTGTCCAGATGTGGTGGGCTAGGCGAGGTGGAAGAGTGGATAGGAAGAGATAAAAAAGATAAATCTGAATGCACTCTTACTGCAAGTAGAGTTTGATAATTGTACTGCACTGGAATTTGAAGGGAGAAAAAAAAAGACCATCTGCTTATACAGTAATAACACAGAAAGATTGTCGCTGAACATTTCATCATAGCTTTGCAAGAATTCCCAGTGTTGGATCGCTTTCAGTAGGGTATTTTTGTTGTATTGCTTTGGAACTGGGAGCTTCTTATCAAGCTTGACTGATTACCAAATACTAGGGTGAATCCTGCAACACAAGTACTTGCTGTGGGAGCAGAGGCAACTAGTTTTGTAAGTGGTAGGATTAGCAGGAAAAATAAAACTTCCTCCATATAAGAGTAATTGCAGAAGACAGACTAAAACCTTGCATATAAAATTCTATCCATCTGGAAAGTTCAGGTCATATGGAGGGAGAAAGAAGCTTATGAATTTCCATGTCTGGTGGTAGCTTTGACATCTACTGCCTTTATATTATGCAGTCAAGGGGCCAGATTCCCCAGCAAAGAGCTCAAGCAGTTGGATAAGACATTGGCTGGATGCAGGTACCTTCCTTAAAGTTGTCCCTTTCAGTATTTTCTGAGACATGCTAATAACGGTGTGGTGTCCTCACTTCGATAGTTACAGGTGTTGAATACTGAGCTGGCTGTGAGCACATGCTAAAGTGTCATTTGGTATTGCTAAAATGTGGGCTTTGCTGCCTGCTGCTGTGTTGCCCAGACCTTCAGCAGCATCTTGAATGAATTGCAGTCTGACAGAGGTGACAGCTTCTATATTGGAGCCGACTGCATGTTGTGTAAAACAGGCATAAGAAGATGCAACTGTTGGATGTTGCTAAGGATGAGGATGGGGGACTACACTCCAGCATCTATGGAAGGCCTAAGTCTGTATGACAGATTGTGTTCACTTAAAACTGAGCTCTTCACAGGAGTGTGAACATCATTTAAGTGGCTGCCATCATGTAACTTTCTCTTAGCATTTGCTCAATGTGTAATTTAACATTTGGAGTTGAGACTGGCTGTTTTGAAAAGGTGATAGATCTTAACCTAAGGCTTTTTACACCAGGAGTGATGTGGTAGCTAGGTACATGGAGTGCTCTCATCAGCATCTGGAAATAGAGGACAGACCCATACTTACTTGCCAGTAATGTGCATGAATGTGTGTCCTTGCAAAATAAACAATTAGGTGTATTTACCTCAGCAGGAGTACTAATTATTGTTCATGAAAAGCAACTTCCTACGTTTACAGCTACATTTAGCTAAAGTTCATCCTCAGCCCAGCACTTCTGCAACTGTAGTTTTTGTTTCTTATTTAAAATGCATTTTACAGCAAAGTGGGAGGATCTGTTTTCCAAGGATGTTGGTTATTTGCTTTGCAAGTTGGTATGGTGAGAAAGTCCTTTCTATCTCAGGAAGGTGTTTCTATCAAATAAAGTCTTCTTTTGACCAAAAGATGTAATCAGCACATTTTTCCCCCACATGTAATCTTGAGCAGAGCAGGTTTTTGGATAACTTTGCATTTACAGGTATGGCTTCTTTTGCTCTTTGGGTTTGAGTAGAAATTGTGATAAAATGTAAATGAGACTTCTGTAACAAATTCTAGAATATATTAATCGTATGGAGGAAGATGGAGTTGTTGTTAAACTTACGCTAAAACATCATTTTTTTCATACTTCTGTGACATGAAATTTTTTCTTGCTCTGAGGTGACCAAGTACATGGAGGATAAGATGTAAAGTGTTTCATGGTGTAAAGCCTGAGTCATATATTTTCTGGGAAGGAAGGGCATCTGTGAACATGCTACATACTGATTTTTCTGATTGAAGATCTCACATAAAGCCAATAGGGATCTTTTCTTTTTCCTCTGCTTGCTGGAGTGGCTTTGGGTGAGGTCCATGGCAGTGCTGTGTCCATGCAGCTGCCAGGGATTGTTCCTCTTGTATGCCAGCAGAACTACAGAGAGCTGGAAAATGAAAACCTGAAGAAACATCTGGTAACTTGTAGCAGTGGCATTACACTTAACTTGTGTAGGGCATATTTACCTTTGTGGTGAAATTATAGTGATTCTCATGTCTGTGCTTCAGTCTTTGAGAGGATGTTTTCATAGCTAATCTCCAGTTCTTATGAGAACTGTAAAATAATCAGGTGACTGCCAGTTAAATTATCTTTTTTTTTCACTTTATCATTTCTTGAGGAATGTGAAATTGTATAATAAAAAATAATAACTGCATAATAAAAAATAATTTGAGGAAGAGGTGATGCCAGAAGATGAAGAAACATCTGTTCAATCTGACACAATCTTACCTACCATTCCTTCCTCTTCTAGAATATAATGCAAATGCAAACAAGTAATTAGAAATATTTTGTGTCAGGCTGCAGAATACTTAAGTGCAGAAGAAGGAAGCACTACAGGCCTGCTGCTTGCACTGTACATTTATGTTGCTCCTGAAGGTGTTATTTTCTTTTATTTATAATTATTTCTCTTGAATAAGCTGTTTTTCACTGAGAATTTTATTTAACTCTAGTAAGCACCAGTTATTCAAAATTTGGATAATAACCATCTAAGAAAATAGCTGCTCTGTACGCTTTGAGAAAGGCAGAGACAAAGATTTTAGTGTTAATTTGAAATGGTGACAATTAGAGAATTGATTTGATAAATCAGCTGTGTTTAACAATAAAGAGTCCTTGGTTTTAAAGGACCGTCTCAGTGAATAACTTCACATTAAAAAATAAACAACCAATTCCTGTTACTCAGTTTCTAATTCTGTCTTGAGACTTTTAGAAATGCTTTGAGAAAGTACATACAGTTGATTATGCTTTAGTTATGAGATGATGGAATCATATTCAGAGCTGTAGAATAGAAGAAATATTCCAATTCATGGTTTAATGATTTTTTTCTTGGCTATTAGTATTTCTGTTCCCTGAATTCTTACAAGGCTTTTTCTTAACTTTGGCTATGATAAACAAGGGGAATGGATTTTTTCACCAGAGATGCTGATGACACTGCACTTGTGCACAGGATGAGGGACATTACTACAGTTTCATTTCAGTTACTGTAATTCATTAAAGACTGAACTGACTTAAATACAGGTGTTAGTTGTATCTTACTAATGTTCCATTTTGTGTTACAGAGGATGGGGTAGACATAGATGAAATTTACCAGCTTATGGGAAAAATTGAATGGGATTTTAAAGCCAAGTTGGTAAATTCTTCATGGACAAAGAGATTAGAACTTTATTGTGGATGAATTTTGAACCTTTCTTCTGATTTTGAGAAAGATTACACTGTGTGCTAATAAAGGCCATCTTGTATTAAGATTTTTTTCTTTGCAAAAAGCAGAGCACTTTCATTTCAAAATACTGGCATTGTTGAAACTGGTCTAACAAAATCTTTTTATAGTTGCAGAGAATATTTGGACACTTCTGAGATAGCTGCCCCAAGTATTTTGTGAAGCTTGAGTAAGCTATAAATGTCTCTGTTCCTTATGGAAATTAATTTTTTTTCCCTGTTGTATTTTGACAGATAGTAAATACTCCATGAATAAAATTTGAACCTTTACATGCCGCAGTATGAAGTGGAAAGGAGTATCACCTGTTTCTCCAGAAGTGTGTAATGTAATCACTATCTTATTTTCTGAGAATTATCGCAATAGAAGCCATAACCCAGAAACAGGGAGGTGTTACATTTAAGGTGCAGGAGATCCAGTTTCCCTGCTATGAGATTCATGAACGTTAACTCAGCCCCTTAGGGGCATTCAGTGTCAAAAACAACACTGTTTAATTATTTCAGTCATTTATTGTGATGTAATCCTGCTGTGTATGTTCATCAGAGTGTGTGTATCAGTGCTGTGGAAGTGACCTCAAAATTCATTTAAAGGCTTCGTGTAGACTTCAGACGTTTGCCTGCTGGCAGGTGAAAGCTGCATACCAGGTTACTGAAGTCTACCCTTGCTTCCTTTGTCTTCAGATCAAAGAACTGACGTTGATACAAGTAAATCTGATGACGAGCTTTTAGGGAAGCCCTTGAAGTTTGCATGGTTTTTTAGCAATATGTTGGAGAAATGTTACAGCTTCTGTAACTTGCTATTAAGTTGAGGAGAGTCTGCTACCTGATGGTTATAGTAGGTTAACTGGGTGATGTTAGAGTTGTTAAGATCTCAGTTTTGATACAGAAAATAACAGTGAACCATGCACACACTCCTCTCTATTTCAGTTTGGAACTAGGGAGCTTTTCTGTTTATCCTGTTACCTCTGGGGGAATTTGCAGAGCCTTTCTCCTGAGGAATCAGGTTTTCATTGTCTGAACTTTTTATTTTTTCTTTTGCATAGAGTAGATTAGGGAGAAAGATGTGTGAAAAAGCCACTAAGGGAAACCCCAAATAACTGCTTTTTCCAATAAATTTGTTTGGGCCATATTGCAAGAGCTTCCTGCTCACCTAATAAGTATGTTAATGTGAAGAAGATGGATTTGTCGAAGAGGAGTGAAAAACTTCCACAGCAGTGGCAGCACAGAAAGGGGGAGAGGCTCAGAAATAGGCTTCTCTGTGTGCCTAGGCTGAGGCTTGTTCATCAAATGCAGAGTGCCATGGATGTGGCAGCGTGGACCAGGCAGCTGACAGTAACAAATTCACTAAAAATTGCTTGAAACTACTGTGCTATTTGGAGGAAAAAGGAATGCTTAAATGTGTTTAAAATAAAAGCAATAGTTGCACATCCTTCCAGGGAGGAACTAGGAAGACTGAGGTCCTTACTGTAGTTATAAGTGCTCTGTGCTCCATGAGGCAAGGTAGTGGTGTGGTGAGGGAAGAGGGTGGGAAGATAATGTTGTGTAGAGTTTTTTTTATGTACTTTCATTTCCCAGCACTCCTCTAGGGAGTCTTCATTTTCCTGGGCTCATTGTGAGCACTTGCTGTACATGAGAGAGGCTTTCTAGTTGTGCTGTAGGACACTTTGCACACAGTTGTAGCATTGGTGATGCTACATGCTTGGCAGGGGTTCCAGACTTTAGTCTCTGTCTTAGGAGAGCTGTCTGGAGATCTAGCTACCTGTGCCTAGTGTTCTCATTTCATGTATCCAGAATAAGCCCTTTTTTCCTAGCAGATCTGGGTGGTTTTTTTTTTAGGTGATTGTCAAGAGCCTGCCATCAGAACAAAGCAAGTACTTCATCTTTGCTGACAGTTACCATGGGGCAGTTACCCAGGGCTCTCTTTAGACCAGATTGAGTGGGGAGATAAAGTCTGTGTTGGATACTGTTAGCTGGGACCTAGTTATATGTCAGAAACTTTTAGTGGCTTGCTCAACCTGCTTGCAGAGCCAGGGTAAATACCAAGTGCCTGTTCAGGTATGTAACAATAATTGAATGCACAGGATGGGGAAAAGATATTTGTTGCTGTTACCTTCTGTGGATATTTTTGGTTGCACTCTTGTATTTTAATATCAAGTGGTTGGATTTTAATGATTTCTTTTTTTTAAATTGCCATTGAGCAGCCTTTACCTGAAGAATTTTAATTCTGCAGCAATTTTCATAACTCTGAGTTAGAAGTCATTGTAAAAGAGATGGGCAAGAGGTTCTATATCTGCTTTTGCTATGTCTGAATTGTATATATTGCCTCAAATGCGTTTCAGATATTGAAACAAATATACAAAAATGACATGCATTTATAAACTTAATCAATCTTCTAGAGATACACTGGGTTAATTGTTAGCTGAATTTTTTTCTCAGTGATGATCTGGCTTCTTCTTTTGTTTCTTTTTTAAATAGGAAGTGTCGTTTCTGTAGCACTGTCACCCTACTTCTGCTTGATCCCACTGACCTCAGAAATGTAGTAGGTGAACAGTTAGTGAACCCTTCTCTTCCTGATAATGGGACAGTGTTCCAGCCACAGGCTTGTGTACTACCACCAAACACTCTGGAAATGAGGGAATGCCTTTTCTCTGACTCTGCCTATATGGGAGCCATAACACCTGCATTTGGAAACCAAATCCCTTTGCTCTGCCCCACAAAGCACAACACCTAAATAATGGAAAGAATTGGAGTTTTGCCCGCAGTGGTATTAGTGGCTACTAAAAACACTTGATACCTCATGAATTCAAGACTGAGCCCAAACACACAGTTTTGCAATTGCTTGTTCTGTAGTAGCAGGTGTGCATACATATTGAAAGCCTGTTAGTATTTTCTCATAATCTCTGTGGTGTTGTGTGACTAGAACCATGGCACAGAATTGAGTATATAACACTCTAGAAAGTATTGTCAGCTTGCATGGTGTAATAATTTAAAATTTATTATGCTGTCATTCTATGCCATTAGGCTTGCTATATCAATAATTAGGAACAATAATTCATGCTGATCTTTCCTCATGTGATTTAAAAATATTAATTGTAATTGAAGACCAGATTCATGTTTCTTTCAGAAGCCTGCAGAGCTGTGGGTAGGTAGTAGAAGAAGAGACAACTGAAGAGAGGCGGTTGGGAAGAGCCCACATACTAGTTCCGTTTTGGGAAACAGATACCAGATAGTAAATTGCAGAGGTAGGAACTAAAAACCCAAACCTTCCAGTATCTGTACTTTGACAAGATACTTGTGAGGAATTGCTCATCCTTTCATGATTGAAAAAACATACAAACCTGGGGTAGGAATTAATTTCTTTTTTCTTGTCCGTATCAACCTGTGGGGCAAAGTTGGACCTTTACGTCTTTCTTTTGTTCTATACTACTGTTCAACCCCTCTCATCACCTGACACTTTTGCTTACCTGCCAAGCCATGACTGGTGGTTTAAGGAAAGGGATTATAAATCCCATACCTACGTGGAGGAAAGTCTGCTCCAGCAGTGTTTAGCTTTTGATAAGGAGTTATGCTCAGCAGAGCATTCTGCTGCACATACACACAGACCCCAGACTATGGTGCTTGGTGCCCCAAAGTGGTTTGCACTTTGCAAAGAACGTACCCACCTAGAAAGATGTGTACTTTCTGTGGTAGAGTTGGTGGGTACCTGATTTAGGCTTTGTAGGGAAATCATAAATTGCCTATGGTTCTGTTACTGCTTAAAAAAAACAAAGTTTAAAGTCTCCATCCGGTGTCTGTGCTCACCTGCTGCTCACCTTCTGACTGTTCGTTCTGTTCTCTTCTCCTGTTGCTCCACAGATGAGTGGTTGATTGGAGCCTTTCTCACGGCTGCTGCTTTTCTGTCCTGGAACCACTGAACCGCTTCGTCCTGTAAAGTCTCAAAGCCTTCTTTTCTTGTGAATAGTGATTGTTCTAATTTATTTCTTTTTGGTGCTCTGTAGAACAGCTGTAGCTTAGGAACAGGACACTGAACATAGGCATAATAGGATATACTGTACTTGTGTTATTCAGGCTTCTGTATTAACCATATAAATACAGGAGGTGCCTTTCTGAGAAAAAAAGCAGAGTATAGCAAGGAGTAAAGAAAAACAAAATCTGAAATTGGAGCAAGGGACAGAAGGAGTTTGTGCAAAACAAAGGAGTCTGCTTTCTAAAATGAGGTCTTGATTGGGGTTTTTTTGACTCTCATAAGCTGGATGGTCACCTGCTGAAAAGAAACCGGGTTTTTTCTTGCTGGGCAGACACATGTCTAATTCTGGAGCAAATAGACACTCTCTCCTGACTCACTTTGAGGTTGGATGCTTGGGGTTGTTCAGATCAGATTCAGAGCTCTTAATGGATATGTTAAGTATTCTTAGTTCATTGCCTACAAAGTCCTTATCTAATTTATCCTGAAAACCTTTCTTGTTTATATTACTACATACATCCTGATATCAGATAATTTCTATGGGTTATTGTAGCTGCCTTTTCAGGCTACCTCCATACCTCTTTTGAAGCTCCCTCCTTGCAGGTGACTTGTCACACTGCTGATTTTTAACTCATTTTGTGTAGATCATATTCCCTAATGCTATGTGAATGATCTAGATGTGGATAACTCCCCTCTATATTTTCATTTTGAAGCAGAACATTGCTTATCTGTGAGCTGAATTCTTTTGCTTAGCTTTCCTTCTCAGGATACTGAGCACTGAATGCTCAATTGAAAAGACTGGTTCTGTTCTTGAATGTGTGTGCTGAAGCACTCCTGGTATGTAAGCAGTCTCCTTCTCAGATATGACAGGTCCTCTTCATGTTCTTCCAGGAATACTGTAGCCTTTCTCTTAAGATCAGTTCTAAAGCCATCCTTTTTGGAGTCCTAGGATTTGTTAAATGTTGGGCTAGTAGCCCATCCTTTCTAAACAAATATTATTTTCTTGCTATTGCAGCAGAACCGACTTTTTGCCCTTTTAAAAAACTTTTTTCTTATCTTCTTATTTATTTTTGCCCCCCGTTTCTCTTACCAGTGGTTGCACAGTAGAACACCTTTCTTGTCAAGATCATAAAGGTCTTCCTTTCTGGGTACCCTTTGGTTGCTTTCTACCTTCTTGTGGGTAGGCAGCTTAGTAGAACAGACTTGTTAATGACAGCTTGTTTGGGAGGCAGTCTCTTTATGTGGACTCTGATTTCCTCACTGTGGCTCCATTGAAGCTTCCCTCCTTTGAACCTCTGGTGTTAAGCAATCAAACATCTTGCATGGTGGCGGCTTTTAGAGTCCCGTAGGCAGGGCTGATGATAAGCACTCAAGAAAGCAAACTTACTGTTTTGAGTTTTCTCTGTGGTTTTTTTTCCCCTGACATTTTATGAAGAGCAGAATATAACCATTAAGACCATTACCAGAAGGTTGCGCGCTTGAATTTGCTTAGATATAAACCTGATTTGGATTCCTCTCCAAGACAGACTTTCATTTCACAATTATCTAAGACAGCCCTCATTTGAAAACACATTGAACTATTCTGTGTTATGTGTTTTTAGCCCCAAAGTGTCTTAGACCGTGGCAGAGGAACTGTTTTCTCTCTGTGTCCTTGCAGTGCAGTGGAGTAACATATGTTGTTGATTACTAGGAAGATAAAGGTAAGGTCTCACAGTCCTCCTGTCTCGTTACTCTCTACTAGTTGGTGTAGTGTCATGGTTGTGTGGTAGGATGAGGAAAAGGATCCCTACGAACAAAAGAGCTACTGAGTAATCGTGTCCTGCCTGAGCAGTATGAGTTTCCGTGGGCAGAACATACTTCTGGTTTAGCATATATCCCTGCAAGTTTCATGAAGCACAGCTTGCTGGTGTGATACCTCATGGTGAGACATCATATGGGCAAGAGAGACCAGCTGATGCTGAGGCACCAGCACAGTTTGTTGCCTCTGGTGGTGTAGATGATTGCAGGGCTGTCCATCCCTAAGCAAAGCGCATCTGTTGTCATATTGCTCTGTTTGTAACACTCCCATGTGTCTGTAGATACAATTTTCTTTACTTTGAGAGGGGAAAACTGGTGATTTGGGGGATGACAACATGTATCCTAGTTATGCATAATCATAAATAATTTTGTTGTGGGGTTGATATTTAGGAAGTGCTGACCTCTTTGCCTTCTGAAAACTGTGGTCTGTTGCGGCGTTTAATTTTGGTCCTGCATGTTTTTTATAATTGACATATATGGTTTAGTGAAACAAAACTGGTGCATGGTACTGATGTGTAGTACTTTTGCAGAGTACAGAGCCTGACAGCTCTTCCCACCTGATGGTCTGAGGAAAGAACAGATGTAGTAGCAAGAGGTAGATCTGAGAGGAGACAGCTCCATCCTCCCTTCTTGGATGCAGTTTCTGGAGATGGCACAGAGGAGAGCACAGAGCTGTCTCTATGCTGGAGAATGTGTTTAAGACCATGCATTCCTAGTGATTTGTTGGACTTGTTAATGTAGTAGGAATTTGTCTAGATGTAGTTTGTTTCTGATGCTTAAGGTATGTTGTAAGGATGTGACCTTATGAGAACACCTTGAATAACACTCTTGCTGTCTTGGACAGGTGCAGAGTTCAGCAGATATCTTTTTTGGAGGAGAACAGAGAAGTGTCTGTATGCTTGCCTGCCACAAAAATGTTGTAATAATGATAAGTGCTGTGAATTGCGTGTTCATTAATTGCATTCAAGTGCTCAGATAAGCACACTGATGGTCCCAGTTTATGGAGTTAGATAAGCAGTACAGTGGTATTTTGTGGTATTTAACATTTGGTCTTGAATTTGAGAATTAGTTGTGGACTTTTCCTGAGAAGCAGCAAGTTTCTACATGTTTTGTGATCTGCAAGTCTCACGCTGAGTGTGTATATGTGATTTGGTCTGATTCTTATCAGTTCGGGTTTTGAGGGAACAGCATATACAGAGGTACTCTGATGCAGAGTCAGGATTTTCAAATAAATACAGTCTTTTCCTGATGAGGTACACTTGTGGTGTCAGCTTAACGATGCTATTTTGAACTGGTTATAGGATAATGAAAACAGTGTTCCCTATTTCCTGAGTGTGGGTTACCAGCACCGCACTCCATATTTAGCTGTGAATACAAGGTGTTGGGATTAAGTTTTCCTTTCCATCATATATGCAGTGTTCCTGAAGAAGTAAAGGTGCCAAAAATGAGCTCTAAAAATCACTAGTGCCTTACCACTAGATAGAGATTTCTGTGTTGTTTCCAACTTCCATAACTTCCCTGCATCCAGTTTTAAAAGTAGTTGAGCTGGATTGAGGATTAGGAGTCCTGTATTTTTATTTGCTATTCCCAACTGCTTTAGGTGACCATAAGTGAACAGATAAAGCATTGTCTGTGAGAGGTAGCCAGCACTTTTCTGTCTATATATTCATTTCCACAGAGGAAATGCATCTGTTTATTAAATACAATGTAGAAGTGGAATTTGCATGTTTTTGTCTCTATGTACCTGTGAACCAGCATTATTGGTGCAGATTCTGTTTAGCGGGGTAAGGGAAAGGCTCTTTGCAGAGCAGATTGGAATAAAATCCAAAATATTTTTATCTACACGGTGCTAATGGTTCTGAGGTTTTATAACATCTGTTTTACTAGTTCTGCCATCTAATTTCTTCCTTTATGGCTCTTTCATTTACTTTAACAGATCTGAAACTCCTAGCTTCAGCAGTGATACTGTAAAAGAGAAGACAGAGTTGACATTTTACTATGGGGTGGTATTGTGTTCGGGGTGTAGAAGTAGGGTTTTTTTGGTTGGTTTTTTGAAATCTCTGCTGTCTTTCCCTTTTTTGCAGAATCTTTCTATGGATCCTAAAACTGGTGAAAGTACTAATTCTCAGTTTTTCTGCATCTGTCCATGTCAGTGTAGAAGTGAAAGCATTGTTCTAGTTATTGGTGTGATTCATGAGCCTTCACCTTGGCTTAGGTGGGAGGAGGAAGGGAATACATTATTGTGAAAGAAAATGTTTGAGCTCCTCAGTAATAAAGTAAACATAGCTTGCACTTAAGCAGGAAGAGTGTTGGTGGATAACAATGGCAGAATTACAGTTTAATTGGTTGACTGTAATAATAAGCATTAGTGTTTGGCAATGTGTTATTTCCATTTAGAAATGCAAGGATTAGATGGCTCAGCAAACCATGGAGGAGAAACAAACTGGAGAGGTGAAACCAGTCCTGGGCTAGTGGCAGGGCTGGATCTTCTCCTTACAGGAATTGTTGCAAGATGCCGGGGAGCTGTGTGGGCAGGAAAGATTTGTGTGTGTAATTTGCAGCTCTCAGAAGCAAAACCGTCGGATGATCCATGGCACGTTTGGACGGACCATGAATGATGTCTCTGCTGCAAAGATTCCAGTGAGAGTATCAGGAGGTCTAGGTTCATTAAAAAGTCTCTATATATAAATATATAAACCTAAACATATATACATGCATGTAGGATGTTTATAGTTCCTTTGTCTGCATGTAAATATGGGACATGTAAATAAGTATTTTGGTTTTGGTTTGGGTAAGAGACTGAAGTGCAATTTCCTGTTCAAAGGAGCATGATTACAGAATTCAAAAGTGGAGTTTACTCTAAAGAGGGTAGCTAAATACCTTCTATTTCTGTTGGCCTTTTTTTTTTTTTTTTTTAATTAACAGATATAATAACTATACTCTTGAGATTATTTTTTCTATAATTCAAATCACGCTGCTTAGGCCTTGCTAACTATCTCAGATTGGTAACTCTCACCTTGGTTCTGAAGGAGAAAATCTTAAACGGTCCAAATATGTGGGCAGGTGAGGAGAGCCATAGATACCTATCCCAGCAGCCATGTATTTTAACTTCTAAGGTTTGTGTTTCTCTGTCTATTTCTTGGTGTTTCTTCAATTCATATTCTTGTATTTCTTTACTTTTGATTTTTCTGTTTCTTTTTAAATTTTCCTGTTCCAAAGTTTATCTGGTTAGGGCTCTTCATGTGGCAAACATTGAACAACTTTATTATGCATCATCCAGCTACAGTAGAACTTGATGACTCTTACACATTCTTACTTGTAGCTCCATGGATTTGGCAGTAAATCACTGACTTTTTGACATTGATAACCAGAAGCTGCTGTAATATGGCATTAGTAATACTTGAACCCAGCTGAAAAAAAACTAATTTAAAAGTCATGTCTTGAAGGAGGTGGAGAGTAGGAGAGAGAAGTGACAGCACACCCGTTCTGTGAAGACCAGGAAGAGTATTGTATGTAGTGAGTAAAACTCCTGAGACTGTCAGAGTAGCAGGAGTGTGCTGAAGGCAGGTATGCACAGATTCAAGAGGCATGATGACTTCTCAGAGAAGTGCAAAAATGGCTGTGAGTTAGAGGTCAGCAAAACTAAACTGCCTCTCTGTCTCTCTTGTGAAGTGATAGAATTTGGCTTCCATTGTGTGAATTTGGACCAGTACACTGTGCCAAAAATAACCCTAGAAATGTAAATGAGAGATGGTCGTCCTAGACAGGTAGCAAGGCAATGTTCCTGAGTCTCTAATAAAAGTCTGAGGAGTACTTTTTCTCTTTTTTTCTTTAGTGATCTGAGATTATATTTGACTTGGAGTAACAAAAAGGTGGTGCTGCCAGGTTGTCTTTGCCTAAAGAGAAAAGCTGCAAGTAGAATTGATGAATAAAACATAAGTAGTGGTGGGGCTGAGATTGTAGAAAAAGTCCTATTTCCTGCAGTTTGCAAGCTTGCTTCCTCTCTTCTATTTTGTTTTTAATTTCCATGCCTCATGTATCCTTTCAGTTCTTTATAAGCTTCAAGAACTGAGCTAAATGGAGTCTTTGATGCTGGGGTAAAGGATTACATTTGCTAGTAAGAACAGATTAGCTAGTTCTTTTAAAACAGAGCTGTCTTAAAAGATGTGAAGAGAGCTTTAAACTAAAGTTGGAGGGGGAAGGGAACTTGCATCCATCCTACTCCGACCAGTTTGATGCAGGTGCCAGCCCAGAGCCTGGAGATGGATTACAGGTCAGCAGCAGAGCTCCTGAAGAGTAGCACAAAGGAATTGCAGCCACTCCAGGCAGCAAGTCAGCTTCATTGCATCGACACACTGAAGGGGGGGATGGTGTCCAGAGTGACCTTGACAGGCAGGTCTGTGCAAACCTCATGAAGTTCAAGAAGGTCAGCTGCAAGGTCCTGCAGATGGGTCAAGGCAAGCCCAAGCACAAATACAGCCTGAGCAGAGAATGGACTGACACTAACCGTACAGAGAAGTACTTGGGGGTATGGGTGGAGGAGAAGTGCAGCATGACCCAGCAATGTGCACTTCCAGCCCAGAGAAAGCCAAATGCGTCCTGGGCTGCAACAAAAGCAGCGTGACCAGCAGACCTCTGCTTTGCTCTGGTGAGACCCTGCCTGGAAAAATGCATTCAGCTCTCAGGTCCCCAAGTTGAGAAGGATGTGGACCTGCTGGATTGGGTCCAGAGGAAACCATGAAGATGACAAGAGGGCTGGAGCACTCCTTATGTGAAGACAGGTTCACAGAAGTTGTGGTTGTTCAGCCTGGAGAAGAAAGGGTTCCAGAAGGCCTTCTAGGACCTTCCATTACTAAAGAGGGCCCCTAAGAAAGCTAGAGAAGGACTTTTGGCAAGGATGTGTAGTGATAGGGTAAGGGAGTAATGGCTTTAAACTGAAAGAGGGTAGATTTAGGGTTAGATATTAGGGAGTCATTCTTTACATGGAGAGTGATGAAGCACTGGAACAGTTTTCCTAGAGAAGTTGAGGATGTCCATCCCTGGAAGTGTTCAGGGCCAAGCTGGGTGGGGCTTTGAGCAACTTGATCTAGTGGAAGGCATCCTGCTCATGGTGGGACACCTAGATGGTCTTTAAGGTTCCCTCCAACCCAAACCATTCTATGATTCCTGAATGAATTGCTTTTTCACCCAGAAAGTAATGTCAAGTTTAGTTGTGAAGTTGCTAAAGATCAAGGTGGGCATTGGTAAGCAGCCTGTCCCTTAATTACTGTCATTTCCCCCATCCTTATACTCTTGTAGTGTGCTTATGCACACCAAGATAAATGCAGGATAAGCATTTGCCTTTCTTAAATGGGGTAACTGGAAAGGAGTGTATTTGTAGAATTTGGTTAAATAAAAGAGACTTGCTGAAGGTACTTAGTCTTAAATCAGATCATTTATCTTATGCTCATAAAAGATGCTCATAAAAGAAGCTATGGCAGAAATCACAGGCATGGATGAACTGTAGTTTCTCTTTCTATAAATCAGACCTTATTATGGTCTGGCTGAAGGCCACCAGACAGAGCTAAAAAATGTCATGAGGACTGCTCATGAGTATTTAAGTTCGACCCCTCCCAACCCCACATATTCCCAACCTTTTTTTGAGAGCATGAATAGTGACTCTCTGAGGTTGTCTCAATCATGAGGCAGGACAATGCCTCTGTGTCACCATTCTGTACCTGAGCAACACATGCAGTCAGAGGTGTGTGGGGTTTATTTATATTTTTTACTTCTCTTAACTCTCAAGAGCTTTGCCTACAAGAGGAAAAAGCTGGTTATGATCTCCTATTAAGAATACAAAGTGTATAAAATCTAATTTTCTGTGATGTGTCCAGATTCAAATACCCTGTCTAAATCTGAGCTAGTTCTTCTCATCTTTCTTTTTACAGTTTTCCTCTTTCCTGTTTCAGCATCGAGTGTACCATGTTTTTTGCACTTCTCTGCTACATATGAAACTCAAGGAGGAACATTTAACTTCACCTGCTCTGGTCTTTAGGGTGTGATGAGTGGTAATAAAACCTTTCTTAATTTAACTATGATGTCTGTCATTGTTGAAAGTATAGAAGTCTCCCATTAAGCATGTGGGAAAGGCAGTTACATGTATAGCTACGGACTTCAGGTGTTTTATTCAGAATAATTTTTTGGGGTTTTTTTTCCTGTAAAAGTAGTGCCATTGGTTAATTTAGGGTGTTTTAATTTTTCCCAAGTATGGGGATCTTCGTGTATCATGAAGTGTGAATAAGTGTACTCTTAAGTTTTAAGGATGTCCATAGGAGCTCCCCTAAGGCTGAACGATTCCTTTGAAAATTCCTATGAGACTCTTCTTTTCTGTGACAGTCTCTGTACAGAAGTAAAGGCTGCTGGTTGGTTCCTTGTCTGCATGCTGCTAATTTTATCTGATTTTTAAGTTTCAATTATTTAGAATCTTTTTGTCTCTGGAACTTTATTGGCAGTGATAGCCCATATGGTGATATTGGCAGTGATAGCCCAAAAGCATAGCTTTTTGTGCACATCTTGCCTTTGTTTTGTTTACATAGTTTTGTTCTGTAGCAAATGTTTCTCATGTTAGTGAACCTTTTCTTCAGGAACTTGCATGCTGCGTGATAGTAATTTATTTTAGTTCTCAACTACAAGTGTCTTGCTGGTTTAGCAATTCTTCATCTCTTTCAGTCACTGTCTAGTGACTGAGCTCCCAACCTCTTATGTCAGAGTTCTGAGGTGAGAGCCCAGTTAGGAAATGATCTATCAACACACAGCTGCCATATCACATGCCCTGGTGGTATTTTTAATGGTAAAGCATTAGGTCAATGATGTAGGTATTTCAGTTTTACTTTTTTTAGGGTTCCAACTAGAATCATCGTTTGTAAAAATGGGATTGTTATCCATCTGGTCCAAGACAGTAATAAGATCAAAGAGTATTTTCCTGTATGTTTAATTATAGTAACATATGGTCAAATAAAGTTACTTTTTTAGTGCAGTGGATTCTTGGAACTCAATGTAACTGACCTTTGCTTCGAGACTGTAAAAGTCACTTGAAAGAATGTATTAATAAGGAGAGAACAGTATTAATTTTCATGTGTATATACTAAAAGGCACTAATAGTGCCTCTGGAAAGTTTCCAAACAAAAATAAAATAGTTTCTCAAGATTTTCCC
This sequence comes from Polioptila caerulea, assembly GCA_013397295.1. Lineage (NCBI taxonomy): Eukaryota > Metazoa > Chordata > Aves > Passeriformes > Certhiidae > Polioptila > Polioptila caerulea. The sequence goes on along the minus strand of VYXF01026440.1, from coordinate 487,470 downwards.
AAAAGTCTGCATCTTCTTGTTTCTCCTATCAGAAGCTGGATTTGAATGGAGCAGCAAATGTGCAGCATAAGGGTGGAGGATCAGTGAGGTAAGGTGTAGAGCTCCTGCTGAAGAAAACCGGCTCATATGTCATCAGAATGCATGTCCAGACATGAGCTCTGCCTTTAAAACTGGACTCTGTTTCAAACACAACTTTGAACCTTGTCTGGCATGTAGAAATTTGTAAGCAGTGGGGTAGCAGGCAGGAGTTGGCATGGGAGCATGAAGTATTCTTGCCTGTATCTTCCTGGGTTTCTCTCCCTTCCTATCCCTTAGACCAAGTCCAAAATTTGCTTTCAGTTCTGTCCAGAACCATAATTTTGAGATGGGACTGGCTTTTTGAGACAAGTATGATTTGTGCTTAATATGGATGTAAACATTTTACTGATTATGCTTTCCCAATACTCAGCTGTTGTGCTTGCTGATTTCTTAGAAATTTCTTAAAAACTTTTAGTATCTGACATGGCTAAAATTTGCAACTTGGGGGTGTAGAGGGGAGTGGATTATGTCCTGTCTAAAATACTTTAAGTAGCAACTCTAATCCAGGGTAGAAAAGATAATCCTCAACAGGCCTGTTATAACTCTATTAAGAAGCTGTGCAGTGGAGGAAGAAAGTGTTTCTGCTTTTCTTTAAAAACATAGCACCATGAAAGATTAGGAAGTGTCTGGTGAATGCTAAATTGTTCATTTTGCGCTGCTGTAGCTGATGCTGTGCAAATTCTCATTGTGTTAATGTGCTGGACTAGGATACGTGTATCACAGCAAGCTATCAAGGTACCTGTCTACATCAGTACAGAAAATAAAATCTCTATTGCCAAAGATAAGTCTGTGTGGTGCCTGTAAATGTAAAATCTTGTGTTTCAGCCCAGTATCCTTCTTGAGGTGGTTAAGAAGGAACGGTGGTGGTTTCTACTATAAAATACTCAGTTTGAGAGGGTAAGTCTGGCTACTTGCTTTGTGCTGAAGAAACACTGTATCTGTTCTCAGCTTCCTGTTGACTTTTGGTTAGCTAGTGGTAAATCAGCCTGATGTAGTGCACTGTTACTGCAAAATAATACACTTCAATACCCATATTGTGAAATGCTGCAACAAGAAGAAACGTGTTAACATCCTCTCTGAAGCCTCTTCTACATGTTTTAGGCAAAAATAATCTGGCCCTGAGTGAATGCACGCATAGCTAAGGTGTTTAATCCCAGAGCTGATTAAGTTGGAAAGAGTGAACTTGTAAACTTTGGGAGTAGCATATAATAATTTCCTTCCCTTCCTCCTGTTTTTCTCATGCAAGACTTGCAGGTAAAAGAGGCAAGAAAACTTGCAAGCTGCCAGTGGCTACATGGTATTGTGATCTTTACAGTCTGCCTGTGCTATATGTGTAATTTTCAAGTTCTGCCTAAGGAATAAACTAGAGCTTTTCACTCATTGTACTTGCTAGCAGCACAAGGAATAGCATTCAGGTACAGCTTATTGTGTTGCAGTTTTAAACTGTTGGAATTTTGCATGCAATCCAAAAGGCTTTACATTTTTGTCTGTTTTGCTATTAAAGCAGGAAAGAATGAGATGATGCAGAAGGTGATTCTCTCTCCAATTTTCATTTCCTTCTGTCTTTAGAAGGTTTGTAATAATGTTGCTGTGTACATGCAAATGATGTTAATCAGGAGATTTTGGTGTCAGCTTTGTCAACGTTTACATTCACTTTACACACTGAATTTGCATTTGAAAAGGCCTGTTATAATCAACATTTAAGGGATAACATAGTCAAATTTACATTTGATTGAGTAGAAATGTTGAGTAATTTTAGCTGAGCTGTTGCTAGGAAACAAGCCAATGTTTTTGTATTTTTTTTTCCCTTAATCCATACTGTCTTTCTATTGGCAATTCATCTGGTAATACAAGAACACCAACACCCAAACAGTATAAGTTACATCTTTACTATATTTCTAGATCTATACTTTTCCTATTGGTTATAACTTAAGGTGAAGTTTTGGAGAAATTCTCTTGTAAATGGTCCAACAGTCACCCATGACTACTTTTTGTGTGTGTGATCAGAGATATGATAAGCTGTTTGACTTTTAAAAAAACCCCCCTAAATTCTGTATCTTATGATAAGCTATCTCTTTGGAAGTACACTAATACATTTCTTTTTCTGTGGTCCATGTTTATAATGTTAGTCACCATTCAAAGAACATCATGCAACTGTCCAAGAATTCAGCAGGGTTTTATGTGTGACCTCTCAGGGTTTGTGTAGTACACTGGTTTTGTCCTTATCTTGAGTGATCATTTTGATAACTGTGTTATTTTCATTCAAGTGGGCAAAACAAATTGTAGCTGCAAAATGAAATCTTCTGATTTTGGATATGCTCTGGCTGTCAGTTGTGTATCTCTTGGAACTTGTAGGAGGACTCCACAGCTTGGCACTTCACAGCAGTGTTCATCTGGCAAAAATGCTAATTAAAGGGAAGAATAGTTCCTATTCATATCAGTCCCAAAGCATTTCAAGTGCATTATCTGTGTGGCGCATATAAATGTGGTGATCTCCTGAAACTTGCAACAAGGCAGTTGAAGGAATGTAGCTCCTTACAAGGCCAAATAGAAGCTCTCTTGCCTCCCCATCCTGCTGAACCAGGCAGAATACAATTTTACTGTAGATGTACAGTCCTTCTCACTTCATGTACCACAAAGCTTTTCACGGGGCAGGCAGTCAGAGGCTGGTGAGCACTCTAGACAAAGATAGCAGCTGTTACTCATGTCAGTAGCTCACGAGCATCCCTGGGCACCCAAACTTCTGCAAACTCAGGAACCTGAGAGCTTTTCTGGTATCCCCTTTTAATCCCCTTCAAAAGCAGTGGTGATTCTTATCTTTCCACCTTCCTGGCCAAGTGAAGTAGGCAGGTGGGCTTCTACCCTGTATGCAGAGCTAAAGTCTCTCTAAAGAGACTTTAGACTTTCTCTAAAGGCGTGTAAACCTCACAGCTTTCTGGCCAGGGTAAGAAAGCTACCAAAATTAATCACACTAACAGTAGTTTTCAGGCTACTATTGTAGCATTGCTTAAACAGCACAGGCATTCCAGCTCCAAGCTGCAGGAAAGACTGTAGATTCCTTATATTTTTATGGTCTCCCAGTGGTATGGGCTGCATTCCTCAGATTCTAAGTAATCCATGCATGTGCAAAATATATATTCTAAAATCTGATCAGGCAGGGCCTACGGTCACAGTGGAGCAGATGTGGGTTTCCTTCAGTTCTTGGCACCTGTTGCATTCCTTACTGGAAAATACTGATTAAAATAGCTTTTTCTCACAACTTGTTTTATATGTCTTAAAAAAAAAAAAATGCCTCTAAGGTGCAATGTGAGTGGAAGGAGAGCTCAGGCAGCTAATTCTCATTTGCATACTCCTAATTTTCATGTGTTCATAGCTTTGAACATGCATCTCTTCAGCAGCTTTTGGAGCCTCTGACTCTAGGAAGGGAACTGAGCAAATCTAAATAGAGCAAGGAGGACTTTGCTTTGGGGCTTGGGGCATAGCTTGGTGTGCATGCACAGGTGAGACTTTGTGTGTCTCAGTCCTGTTTCCTCTCTCTTCAAGGCATAACTTCATGTCTCATTCTTAGTATGAAGCCATGGTGGAGACAGAATGCACTTAGAGCTGTCAGCATGAAACTTCCTGGAAATGGCTCTCTCTGTGTAGGAAGCCTTGGAACTTTAAGGGGTGGCCACAGTTTCGGGTGGGATGCATAACAAAAAGCAGAACCTTTCACTTGGCAAAAGTGTCTAGTAATTCTGTTCAAGTATTACTTTAAGTGACTGTTTTTTTCCAGTAAACTTTAATACTTTCCACTGCTCCCATCTTTTATGTAGAGTACTCAAAAAGCATATGCTGTTGCCTTTATGATGCTGCCCATTGAATCTTTGATCTAGGATGTAGTTATGTAGTGAAAGGTCACATTGTACTACTAGCTTGTGCTAAGTGGATGCATATGACTTATTTATACTTCCGTTAACACGTGTGGGATTTTGTTTTGTTTTATCCCTGAACAGTGTTATATTAGAGGTTGAAGCACTGTCTGATTTTGCAGTCATGGAAATGCACAAAGAATGTTCTTGTCTGATGATTCTACATGCCAAGCTTTTATTCTGGGTCCTGGACTGTATTTTTTGTCATACTTTAGTTTTTCTGTTGCCCACTGCTTTCCTGGGAAGGGAGAGAATAACCTAATAATGGATGCACAAATGCAAATTGTGTTGTAATCTTCTTCTTTAGATAGATTACTTGACCCAGCAGAGTCTCATTAAGAAGGTGAGCTTACTAGTTCATTTCTTAATTTTTGTATTAGTAGTAAAGTTTTGTATTAGTAGTAAAGTTTCCCTGTTCAGTTTCTTTTAAGGTTGATCTAAATACAGTCTCTGAAACTCTTTATAGTTTATATCTTGAGTATGTCCTGAGCAGTGCTTTCTTTCACGGATATGTTCACTGTGAGTTATCTTCAGAAAGGAAGCCCAGGATTTGGTACATGTGTTTTACTGACTGTATATTACTGTATACTTGTAGAGCCATTTATTTTATTACTTGCTGCTTTGTTTTCATTTCAAAGAACTCTCCTCTATTATTGAGGTTGCTTACTATCAGGTTGTAATAAAGGTTATTTACTTTCTCCCAGGGACTAATGTGTAGTTGTGTTCATTGTGTTAAATTTCCCAGTGTTTGTAGGCATCTCCTTCATGAGAGTTTCTAGTGATGGCTCAGTTGCTACCTGCTGGCAGCAGAAATTTATGTGATTTTAGTAAGGCTTTTTAATTCCTTTTGTGGGTATCCTGTCACAGAATGAATAAAAGCACAGCAGCAGTGGGTAGCCAAAGGAGACTCCTAATGAAGTGGGAGAAATTAGTCTTGAATGTTTACTGCAGTCATCATGTTTTTAAGACTAATGATCTACTGGATTTACTGTAACTTTAATTATGAGGGAAGCAATTTTAAAAAATATTTTTATGAGTATGCAATCTTTGTATTTCATCATAGTATTCTATTACGTTAAGCCTCTTCACTGGAGGTAAACATCATTGTGTAGCCCTAAATATTCATATTGCTTGGTGATTATTTGTTAACAGCAATTCAAATATATGATGGAACTGTGTACAGCTCAGGATATCCAGCATATTTTGTTTGAATGGTTGCAACATAGTCTAACATGAAAGCAAAGGGATTTCCAACTTCTGTCCCTGTAAAATGTTGCACCTTAATAGGTATGAAAGATACAGTTTACCTTCCCAAACGCTGATGGAGCAACATCAATATTTCTGCTAGAAATAGAAGTATGTAGAATTCACCTTCATGGCTACTTCAGGGTGTGCAGGAAGAAAAGAAAAAACTTTAAATTTTCTTTAAAAAGCAAACTTTAAATCTCAGTAAAGCCTAGAGCTGGCCTCTCCAAAGCTCTCATATACACTATTAATATTACAGACAGGTTGTGCTTCCTCAAGGTCTTCGGTTTATGGGAGGGGAAGAAGGCTGGTTATTGTAAGCAGATATGTTGGCTTCATTATAATGATGGAATTCCATGTGTGGATGAGATGACAAGGAAAATTATATCGCTTGTAGTAATGTTCAGTTGATAGATTTTAATAATCTTCTTGAGCTTCTTGTGATGCTGCAGCTTTTTTCCTCAGAAGGCAGCACAACTTTTTAAAAATGGCTGATAATTTGTACGTGAGTACTGAGACTAGGCTCAAAAAAGAAGGGGAGTGGACAAAAAAAGAACTTTTTGTTCTGTCTTTCTTTTCATGAATTTGCAAAACACTGTTCACCAGGTGTTTGCTGTATTCAAACACTGGATATGTATTTTATTTTGGCTTCCTGAGACATTACTTAATTTTTTCAGTTTCATTCAAAGGTATATTCTGCCAACTTACGTTTTAATGCTAGACGTGTGTGTGTGTGTTGTGACATAATGCTGTGTTAAGTCAACATCATAATATTTGTTCCTTTGTAGGAGCTCAAATTATAATCTGTACTTCTTTTCTAAGAGGAACAAAGAAGTTGAGCTGGTTGCTGAACTTGATATTGCTAAATCATAATTTGTCATTCTCTTGCTGTATTTCCAAGAGAGTGATTTTGAGCACCCTGCTATGAAAATGATTATTTAACAGTATTTTTATATCTACTTCCTATATAAGGCTGTCTGAAAGCATACTGCAAAGGTGAAATACTCCCTAGCATGTGTGTAAGGGAGATAGAATTGTATTTTCATACCCATGTGGCAGAAAAGGCAGCCTTTTCAATTACCTACCGATTTAGGAGCTCCCGTGCATGAGGAAGGCTGCTGCCTCCCCTGCTTCTGCATTGGTGGAGAGGGACAGTTCTCTCTGTTCCTCCTGCCTCGCTGATGCACTTGAGATGCACAGTTGGTCCTGGTGTGTGAAAGGATGGCAGAAGCATGAAGTGTGAGAATGAATGACAAACCTCAGCTCCTTCACAGAATGTGTGTCCCTACAAATGCAGCAGTTACTGCAAATGTCCAGGCTGTGAGGGGAGGGACGTGTGCCATTGGAGGCCCCAATACAGTGTCTAGTCAGTGATGATGATCACTTTGAGGAGCAGGAGTAGGAGTAGGCATAGTCCAGCAGCTTGTCTCCTGTATATCCATCTGGATTCTGGACTGTCTGCTCCCTGTGTTTTGATGCATACCACTATGCTATGGGACAAAGAGTGTCGAATGTTTTTCTTCTGATCTTGGCTATGGAAATGAACTGAACCCCAGCACTGTGCCTGACATCATCTCATGACTGTACGGCCTCACCTCTCTAATGCTTGGTCAGGGTGATGATGAGTCAAGGTTTTTTGTTCCCTCTACAACCAACTATTTGTGTGCCTCCTGAATGAACTGGTAAAAAGAGGATTATTGAAATAGTTGGTATTGGAGCCAGCACAGTTCTCCTGTCAATGAAGTTTCAGCTACTCGGTTGTACTTCCATCTCCAACCCTGCAGAAAAATGCAAACAATCCTCACTCTGGAATCTGGTTCTTATGTATGAGAATATATAGGAGACCTTGATCTCGGACATGTGGGAGTCTTCTGAGTTGGCACCATCACTTTCTGTCCTTTAGCCACAAAAACTTTTCCCTCTTTAGGCTGATTTTCAGATTTGTAAGGAGAGTATCTGCTAAACTGCCAGCTGGGCCACATGTATGAACTGCCTGTGAAACAGAGCAAGCTGGGTCCTCAAGCCTTAAACTGAATAACAGCCCTGTCAGAGTAGCTCCTCCTGATGGTGTTGAGTTCTGGATTGGCTCTCAAAAAATTCTGCATCAGTCCAGAAGAACCAGGTAAAGCTTGTCTGCTGAAAGAGTACTCCCAGGAAGCTGGTGGTGGAGCTTGTCACTCTGGATGCTTTCTCCTGACTCCTGAAGTTTCTACACCTTCTCTGGGACAGACCTCTGTACCCTCCAAGTCTTTGGAACTGATACCTCTTCTAGGTCAAAATTTTAAGGCTGATTGTATCCAAAGTTGCAGAGCTGAGTTGCAGAGTTGACGTCTCCCTCCCTAGGCTGCTTGCTGCCTCTGAGAACCAAGCTGGGGATCTTGTGAAGGCAAGAAAGTATCTGTTAGGCTGGTAGGGCTTCCTGGCCTGTGCCATGCCTGGAAAGAGCCAGTGAACTCTAAGGCACCTAGGAGATTGGGAACCTGTGAGGATTGGCTCACTGGTTGTCTGGTGTTGGGGAAGTATTTCAGCTGCCTCTCCTCAAGCTGTCCTCACTGGATCTTCACAGACACTATTAGATCACTCAGTCCTTTATATTGGAAGGGAGCTTGGGAACTCATGTAGGCCCAGCTTCCTCAAAGAGAACACAGAGTTCAGGTGAGGTTATTATGGTAGTATCCAAATGGAAGTAGCTGTCTAAATTGGTGAAGATGATCTTTAGATGAAGATGATCTCTTGCCTTAAAATGTATCCCTCAGACCTCTCCGTGTCTGCACCTGGGGCTGCCTTTTGCTGCTAATTCTGAATGCAAAAACAAAATACCAGTCTCCAGGAATTGCCAAGCTGTGACACTACCTCTTGTTATTCTGAACTGAGATGTTCAAACTGGTGTCAACCTGGCACAAAATGTACTGCCTGCTTGCTAGCAGGTAATGTAATACAGCAACACCTGCAGATTCATAAAGATTACTTACTTGAATAGGTTTTACATTTAGACTGAGGTTTTTTTTTTCTGACTTCATTCTAGTAGCACTCTCCCATGCCTGAAGTCTGTTTCAATTTTTGCGAGTGGATCTGAGTTTTGCTGGTGTTGGTTGTAGCTGTGGTAATGCCAAAAGCAGCTAGAAGCTCAGTGCCCTCTCCAGTCCCCATGGCACCAGCAGACAGTGGATTATCAAGGTGGTGTGTCAGCTGTGGCATCTCTGCTTCCTGTAGCACAGGCTTGTCAGTAAAACACTGCCCTGTGGTAGAGAATCCTCAGTGGTTAAATGGCACAGATAACAATTAGAATGTAGAATTCAATTTGAGGGGATTTTTTTCAATGAATAGAGCCAAAATTAGTGCTCTGGTTCATTTGGCTGGTGGGTCATTGTTGCTGCCACTTGTGTAGAGCAGAATGATGAGAGGGATTGCAAAACCGTGCAAGCGGGCCGGAGAAAACTGAACTGTGGGGGATTCTTCAGTGTTCTGACTTCATTGCTGCTTTTACTCTGATCTTTCTGCACTCTTTTAGGTTGTCATTGAGAAAGACCATTGCAAATTGCACCTAGAACATAAAGTCCCTGCTTATTAAAGTCCCCTGCAGTGTGGCTTCCAACAGCATGTAAGCTTTTTTTTGTTGGGGGTTGACAATGTTCTGTTTGTGGCTGGATTTCTTAATTATTTTTTTAAGCTGATTTTGGAATATTGCCAGTAGAAATCTGTTTAAGGGAACTGTTTAAGTAAAGCAAAAAATCTCTAAATTTAAACGCTAGGAGCTCCCCCTACTTGCTATGGCTCCCTGGTCTGTAGATCCTGTTGCAAGTGCCCAGTAAAGATAGCATGTGACCCAAAAGCAGGGCTGGCTTGGCCTTCTCCCAGTAAAGATAGCATGTGACCTAAAAGCAAAGCTGGCTTAGCCTTCTTTAGAGTTGTGATGACACACCTGAAAAGTGAGGAACTTCTTCAAGTTACTAGGGGGTTCTGAAGCTGTGCCAGGAAACTTTCTCCATTCTGATTACTCTCTATTGTTTGTTTTTTTTCCTCTGACTCCCTTTGCCCAGTGGGTAGGTAGCATGGGAAGCTACCCACTTTCTTACCCAGAGTCCAGCTTGTTGGAAACAACATTTCAGTGCAGTTGTGGCACCACTTGTTCATCAGTGTGGGATAGTTCAGGTCCCCTTTGGTCTGGGGAGGTGAAGGTTCTGCTTTCCTGCTTGGGTACCTGCTATCTTTATCAGCAAGATGTTTCAGGCAGAAGCTAGTGTTTTACATCTTTTACATATGTAGGCTCGCAGAGTATTTTGAGTTGGAAAGGACCCTCCAGGATTGTCAAGTCCAGCTCTTAAGTGCACGGCCCGTACGGGGATTGAAGGCACCGCCTCGGTGTTATCAGTGCCCTGTGCTAGAACAAGTCTCTTTGCAGCTTTTGTTGTTTAATGTGCTGGTCCACAGCTGTATCCTCTCCCTGCAGCACCTGCTGCCCAAGTTGCCCACTCCATAGTCGTTGGCATCATCTGAACTTCTATGGAGAGGTAGGAATGGAGGTGAGACCTCTTGACAGCAAAACAAGCTTATTGAACGTAATGCGGTGGGTCACTGCCCAGCCCTCATTGCCCAGCTCTCTTTGCATGGGCGCTCTGCTCTGCCTTTTGAGGGCAGCTCCTCCCGGCGTAGTGCTGTCAGCAGGGTGTCCCTTGAGCAGCTGGCAGTCCGGCTGGCGAGCGGCGTGTCATGGTTATCCGCTCGCCGGGTCCCTTTCCCTGGCCAGGTCCCTTTCCCTGCCCCCTTGCCCTGCCCGGGTCCTTCTCCCTGTCCGCATTCTCTGGCCGGGTCCCTTGCCCTGCCCGGGTCCCTTGCCCTGCCTGCATTCCCTTCCCGGGTCCCTTTCCCTGCCCGCATTCCCTGCCGGGGTCCCTTGCCCTGCCGGGGTCCCTTGCCCTGCCGGGGTCCCTTGNGGTCCCTTTGCCCTGCCCGGGTCCCTTTGCCCTGCCCGGGTCCCTTTGCCCTGCCCGGGTCCCTTTGCCCTGCCCGGGTCCCTTTGCCCTGCCCGGGTCCCTTTGCCCTGCCCGGGTCCCTCTCCCTGCCCGCATTCCCTGCCCGGGTCCCTTGCCCTGCCCGCGTTCCCTTCGCGTCCCTTTCCCGCGGCGCGGGCGGGGGCGCCCCCGCGCGGCGGCGGCGGGCAGCGCACGGCTGCCCCAAGCCGGAGCTCGCTTCCCAGCTGCCGGCCCGGCGTTCAGCTGCGGCCATAGGAACTGGGATTGCGCTTTTTGGCTTCGTAGTTCGTGTGGCGGCCAGTGAAGAAAAGCACCGTTAGAGATTTATTCCCTTTGCTTTCCAAACAAACGGGTCTCACAGAGCAATAGTGTGTAATTTCTGTGCTTTGGAATGCTCGTTATATTTTGCCCTTGTCTGATTTATTGCGTTGCCTATGCTAGGTATAAATATTAAAACAATTTATCATAAATTGAGCATTGCAAAGGCGACATCTGTTTTAGATAACAGGTTTTTTGCGGCTAAACTTGCACTGTACAGTTCATAAACTACACATGGATCTTAAATCCCTTTCTTTAAACTCAGGTCATTCCCTCTGTTGTTGAGTGGGCTGACACTTGCAATATTTTGTTGAGTATTCATACCCTCTGTCATGGCTTAGTGTATGTTTTTGGAGCTGAAATGTTGAAATTCCCCAGCTAATGTGTGGCACGGGGATGCACTTCAGAATAGGATTGTTGAGTCCCTTTCTACTTTGTCTCCTGTGGCTGTGATGCCATTTCATGAGCTGTTTCACTCCTTGGTCAGAAGGCCAAGCACCATCATTGTGGTAGGTTTTATGTAGCTGTGGTACCACCATAAAAACTGACACAGCACTCCCCAGTTCTTTAGTTACACTGATAACACATGAAAGAGAAAAGCCTCTTGGACTTTATTAAACAGAATTACAACATGTAGCTGAAAAAAAGAAGGGAAAGGCTCTGCTTTCCTTTGTCCCCTTTATAGGAAAAAATGGGCAGATGGATTGACAGTGCAATATATTGTGTGTTCTTCAGATTTGAACTTATGTAATAGAACAAGTGTTTCTGTCACACTCTGTAATCCTGCTCTCCCATGAGATATCTTGAGAAACCTCAGAAATGGCATATCAAAATTGTAAACCACAAAGCATAACCCTTAATATAGCCCTGGGGCAAACCTCTGTCTTCTGAATTGCATGGCACAATGGAGATCATAGAATAAAAGAATGTTTTGCCTTGGAGGTTTTTTTCCTTTTTTCAGGCTAGTTCTAACATTTACAATATCTCTGTTCTCTGCAGATTTAATTGAGTCAATTAAGATTCTTAGGCTCAATTCCCCCAGGTGTGGGTTAAAAGTTTGTTTGGGTTTTTTTGTTGGGTTTTTGTTGTTGTTGGTTGTTCTTTTTTCTTCTCTCCTCCCTCTTGCTAGCTGCTGTTTCTTGTTCTTGCCTGGTTACAGAGGAAGCAGCTACCTGGGATTTTGGTACCATTTGCAAAGCTCACTCTATTGCAGTGAGGTGATCTACTGTGCAGGCATGCATGAATAACAACTGGCTTCACTTGCCTTTATTTCTGCTTCCTTTTATGCCCTTTACAGTGTTTCACCTCCTTGAACTGTGTCTTCTGAGGTTTTTTTCCTACGTAGAAAACAATCTCTTTGTTTTTCAGTAGTCTTACCTTCTTAAGGAAGGATTAAGGGGAAGATTTCTTCATAGTTCAAGAGCTGGAGTGGGCATACCTGTATTTCAGCTTTTGCCATACTTAGCTCTGTTCCTTATCAATGCCATTACCCAGGAGCTAAGCTGGTATATTCAATCAACTGTTGATGACCATTGGTGTTGAAGCAGCAAACCTTTCTCAGGCTGGCACCCTGCAAGCCACGTAGTCCTTCAGGTACTTTTGCTCTCTGTTAGTGGTGCCTCTCAGTCCTTCTGTGGCTTCTTGCTTTGCATTTGTGCCAACTGAGAATGCCCAGGTGCACCCACAGGCTGCATTTTTGTGCACCAGGCTCCTCTTGAAGTGTAACTGTCAAAGGTTTCAGTTTGATGACTTTGAGGATGTTTGATTGCCATTCAAACCTCGTACATCAGATGGAATCCTGCCAACGAGCATTTCCTTGGAAGCCCAGAGTGAGAAGTGTCCTGACTCTGCGTACCAGGAGCGTTCTCAGCATAGATACACAGAAAAGCACTTTTTTTTGTCCATTTGGCATGAAGACTGATCATTGCTCTTAGTGTTACACTTTGCATGTTACTCTTGTCTTCAAATGATTATTTGACACCAGTCCCGGTATTTTAAATAAGTGCTCTTAGAACTCCATGGCCACTGGATTGTGGAAAAACAAATTCACATATGGTTTTCAAGAAAGTGCTAATCTAGGTATTGATGCTCATTTGGATTACCTGAACTGATGGTTGATATCACAGATTTAGCAGGCAGTAATTTAAAGGAGAATTGGTAGGAGTCCATGTCCTGACTTTAATCTCAAAACAAGGTCTTAAAACAGACCTTAGTGGTAATCTTAGTTTTGGTAGTAGGTCCAGGGAATAGTAGTAATAATAATAATAATAATAATGATGATGATGTTCATAACTTAGAGGCTTGCTTCAGAGGCTGAGTTAATGTCTTGTTTTCTGTTACTCTATCTTGGCTATAGATTTGTGAACAGCTTGCTCCTCCTAAAGTTCTGGTATAGGCGAGACTACAGAGTGTATATGGTAAGTTTGTTACTGGCTTGGCGGGAGAAGCATGTGATAACTCTGTTCCACACAGAACTACAGCAAGACTCAGTGCCCAGAAGACCCTTGGCTGTGATTGTTGTGTGTGTAAAGACTCCAGAGTTGCTGTGTTCTGGCTTGAAGTGGTCTTTTGTACAAACATAACTACTCTTCAAATATTGCAGGGGGTTAGGTGCTGCTTTGGGACTTGCTTCCTGTGTGTAACCTGGCTTGGAAATCAGAAGAGTTCCCAGCCTCAGCACCTACACTGTTGAACACTTTTAGGAGTGACAGCTGTCAAAGTGAAGTAACTAAGATGCAGCACTGGAGGATTTCTCCTTTTTATGGTCATGGTTTTTCACTGTGGCAAAACTGAGCTGCTAGCAATCTAGACAGTCTTTCTCACCCATATAGAATAATTTGCATTGGGAAAAAACCTGCAAGATCCTTAAGTCTAACTGTTAAGTTGGCACTGCCAAGTCCATCACTAAACCATGTCCATAATGAAGATCGGCAGAGCTTTACAGCATATTACAAAAAACAAAAACAAACCCTGCCTGATTTTGGGCAAATGATAGACTGAAATGTCTTTATGTGAACGTCAAGAAGCAAAATCTGTACCATCTGTTTAGAGTTTTAACTTCACTCAGTCCCAAATTCGTAGGAGTGAGATGACTTCTGGGAAAAGAGAGGTATAAACACCCTGCAGAGTATGTGTGGGAATGCACAAGGGGAAAGATAAACATTTGCTGCTGTCTTGAGTGCAGCCATTTGTGTGTCATCAATGACATGGGAATGGCTCAGAAGTGTGGTGAGGTTGGATGGGTTTTGCCTGCTTAGAGTGAGGCAGGAAGAGGTTCATGCCTGTGTGATGTGGGTTCTTCTGACTCTTCTTGTTGTGGTGATATCTCACATCAAGAGAAACCATTGCCTGTTGCAACTGGATGGCAAGGAATATTGCTCTGTTCAGTGGGATTCCCTAATCTGTCAGTTTTGCTTTAAAATTTGCAAAGCCTTTTTTATTGATTCATTTTTTTACTAGTTTTGGATTCCTGTTGCATAAGGGAAGTCTCAGCTCTTCCAGGGCTCACCCCACACTCCAGAGAAATCAGTTGTGGGGTAAGAGTTTCCTGGGCTTGATTGTGTGTTTGAGCAGCAGGAGTTTCAGCTCTGTTTGACATGCTACCCTGCATAATCCCAGCTCAGAGGCACAGATAAAAGTGACTGTGTACAGCTGTGATTGATATTTAGGCTTCAGACTAGTATTAGTCAGCTGTCTATTCTTGCCTTGAATGTTGCAGCTGTTTCAAGTTTGAAATTTTTATTCAAAAAAACCCCAACTTAACAGAATACTGATACCAAGATTTGGTTTGCAGACCAGAAATGTTCACAATGTTGATCTGCTCTGAGCCTCTTGCACAGTGCTGGTTACAGGACTTCTTTGCCCTAATACTTTCCTGAAAACATGTGTCTTCTGATTTTGAGCTTAATATTTCTAGTATCCAGTCATCTTAATATTTGCTCTGCTCTTCCAGTAGTTTATTCTTGATATAAAAATAATGTTCTTTATTAAGAGTTTGGACTCATATGAATTAAAATTTGATTTTTTTTTAATTTTATTGCAGCCTTCCTAATCACCACCTTGATTCCTTAGTCTTCCAAAAAAAAAATTCCCTCTCCACCATGTTGTTACTGTTGCAGGCATTCCAAAGGTGACTTCTGGCCAGCTTTAGTTTCTTTCATGCTGATTCCCATCAGCAACGTTTTGCCATTTCTCTCTGTATCTCAGGATTTGTATCCTCAGCAAATATGTGAATTGTAACTTGCTTAATAACATAAACCTTTAAGAATCACATAATACATGTCTAAGGTCTGATGTGGCAGTAATGCTGCTTGAAGCCCATCTGCTTGGGATGATTCCTCACTAACAAGAACCATTTCACACTTGCGACTCTCCTTCTGTTTGTTCAGTTAGTGAAGCAAATTTTTGAGTTTAAATGTCTATTTAAAAATTTATATATGCTGTGGTAAGATGTTAGCTGAGTAACTAGTATTGCCAAATGTTAGGGTAGAAGGTGTAGGATTTCATGATGGGCAGTTACCTTTTTGGAGGTGAAAGGGTGTGTGTGAGAGAGAGAATGAAGAATTGCAGGCTGACAGCAGCATGGGTGAAGCAAGTGGGTTTAGTTTCTTACCCAGGAAGAGCTTTGTTCCCCTTCCCTCTGTGCTGGTGCATGGAGCAGAGTGCTCAGTGGCTGTGTTTTGTGCTGGTGATGGCCAGGAGCTCCTGGCTGTGAGGGATGTCAGTGCCTGGCTTGGCTGTGACAAGGAAGCAGACAGAGAAGTCACCCCCTTGGTTCAGGCTGTCCATCCCTGCCTTGGCTGCTGCCAAGGAGAGCAGCCACTGTGCTTCATCTGCTAGAAGAGAGTTGGTGAGTCTGGTCTCATGAGCTCCTTATTCAAAAAGAACTTTAGTCTATCCCCACCCCTTTGGGAAGATAGGGGCACATGTAAATTGTGGGTGTAGAAAAGATTGTATTAGGTGTTTAGGCACTTATCCAACAGGCAGCTGCATTTTGGTGGTGCCAGACTTGTGCAGGCTGTTTTGGCACTTCTTGTGGAAGGTTTTACTTTGACTGCTGCAGTGTTCAGTATGTCTGGCTTAGGGCAATATCTGTTTGCTTCTGTTTGCTCAGGTGAGAGATGAGCACCTTTCAAAATACAGCCCTTAGGACAAGGCTGCTTGCTGTGGGAGGATACTTTTTGGGGGTTGCTGGTTTTCTTTTTGTGCTCCCTGGATATCAGCAGAAGAACCTACTGTGAAATTTCATTTGTGACTTAAGTGTTACTGACTTTATCTAAGGAAATTAATTCTCAAAGCAATTAGCTATTCAGTAGTCCTTAAGTCTATATTGATTTGCTTTAGTTACACTCTCTTTCTTGATATTTTTACATATAGAATGCTGCTTTCGTCAATGCCAGTGTCAGGTTAATACATTATTACCTATGTTACCTTTCTTTAATTGCTTTCTATGAGATTTTTTAAAACTTCTATGTTCTTTGACTTGTTGAAAAGAAGTTTCACACGCCAACATTAAAAAAAGGCCTGAGATGCTGCTGCAGGCCAGTTCCTTCCATGTCTCCAATGAATCGAGCTGCTGTCTGTGTGGCAATCAGGAGAGCTTCCAAAGGAAAGTTCCTGAGTACTGCTTTGGAGAAGAGTGTTTCTCAAATGAAATAGCTTTCAGCAGTTTCCATCACACCATCTCTTGGCAGTACCTTGACACAGGAGAAGCTCTCAGTTGTGTCGGGCCACATGGGGTGGTTTGTCATACTGCTCCTGTCTTTGTGTTTAATCCCTGATGCAGTGTGGCATGCTGGACTGCACAGGAATTGGCAGTCACTGTGGCCTGTGTGCTCCTGTCTGTGCTTGATGCTTTCTCTCTACTGCAAATGAAATCCCCCTTCCTCACTTCGTACCAGTGCCGAAGTACATGAATGCTTTGGGCTGTTTTGTGTGCAGTGTTAAGAGACCAAAGAGAACTCTTACTGTATTTGTCAGCTTTAAGATGGTGTGGTATTAAAATATGTTCATGTCAATAATTGTAGAGTTAAGAGCAGCCACGTGTCCCATTGCCAAAATCTTGTTGTAGCTGTGAAAATGAAGGAGGTGATAAAAAACTTTCTCCTTGACATGCCAGGGGAATAAATGCTCTTACACAGGTACAGTTCTCTTCTGAACCTCCAGACGGAAAAGTACACATTACTTTCTGAAAATACTTGAAGATTATTTTTCAACTAAATTAGGATGATTGTAGTTTTAATTTGTTTTTATTAATGGATGTCATGTGAATTGGCTTGACTAGTCCTGACATTGTTTAAAAAAGAAACATCAAAATCCCATACCCAATGGAATTAATAAGATTTATTTCCATGCCACTGTTAAATATTATTAATCCTTAGAAACTCACATGCATTTGTTAAAAAAGAGAACCAAAACAAATATCAAATAACTTCGCCCCAGAAGACCAACAGATGTTTTGTTAAGGGATTTGTATTAAGGTTTTTTTCTGTTTCAGGTTTTGCCCTATTGCCATTTGAAGATTTTTTTTTTTTTTTTAATTTTACTGATTTCTTTTAAACCTTTTGTTTGAATGGTTTATAATGCTCATTTAAAAAATATCCTGTGAACAGAAAATGGGCATGTTCTTTTAGCTCTTTAACTTAATTGGGCCGCAAAATTACAGAAAGCTTCTGAGAGTTAAAAGATGGTGGGTTTTTCTTTTTTTCCCTTTTTTAGTTTTGTTTTTCCTTGTTTAAAATCATTATTAATTGGTACTGTTTTGATAATGATGGAGTATTGTGAAAGGCTTATGACATTTTAGATGATTTACGCTGATTTGAATTGCCGCACCACCTGCTTACCCCCATCACTCTTTCCCCCATCTCCCTCTTCCCATTTTCTATGACTTCTTTGGGATATTTTTAATACTTTGTGCCCCAAAGTGCTGTCCAAGTAGATGCTCAGCTGCAGCAAGTCCGGTAGATACACACAAACTGGTAATGGGCCTCTTGTAATAACAAGTAGATAGATTCATCTCATGAATTTACACTTGGCACTAGAAAAAAAATCCTGATTTTCAGTTGAAGTGTTGAATGTAATGAAAAGCCTTTCCTTTTATCATCAGCTGAAACTGCAGTCTGATCGTGGTGGATTGCAAGTTCATCTCAATGAAGTGTGTAATTTTTAAGCTGTAGAGCACAGGAAGCCCTGATCTTACAGACATGAAGGTCAGGTAAGTCATTTTAGAAGTAGTGCCCTGTCCAGGGAAGAGAGGCTTTGCAGATAGCTAAGGTGAATAATCAGTGCTCTGTCTCCTCGACTCGTGTGTTTGTTTTTTACAGCAGTGTGTGGAAATAAAGATTTCAAATATCCTCCTAAAGAATGTAGAAAAAAATTGTGTCATGTTCATACTTAAAGGTGCTTTCTGTATGCTTCCAGTTAGTTTTTGAACAGCTTCCTTTCAAAAAATCAAAACTTTGCACTTCTGCATGGATGGGGAGAATTACCTGTAGCTTTAGGGATTTTAGGGTTGAAATACTATGTGTCTGAGTTTTGGACTATTTGGTGTGAATTAGCGCGCTTTCAAAATCTAATGGAATCAGGAAGTAAATAGAATTGTGTGAATAATGTAACCAAACACAGTTTTAATACACCCTCCTTTGGTATAAAAAACCACCAGTGCTGTGGAGAAAAAGATTTCTGTGCAGCAATTCCTCTGGGTGCTCTTAGGGCCTTCTCAGGCATGCAGCCTGGTGCCTCTGGCTCTTCATGGCTTGCTACCTCAGCTAGCAAGGTCATATTTTGCTTGGCCGTGTGTACATACCTTGTAATTCCATCTCTGATGGCCCACATAATTGTGATGGCACTGACTGCCTCTGACATTCATGTGGCTGACATAAGGTGGGGGCCAGTGACACATGCAGTGGTTTTTCTTTCCTTTTCTTTTTTTAATAAATTATACTAAGTGTAATACTGGTCTTATTTTTGCTCTGATTCCATTGCACTTAATTCTCTTCATAGCAAAGTTACTGAACTATGAGAACAGAGAGGGAATGACCCATGGTGGTAAAGCATTTACAGCACAACCATCTGGCTATCTTTGACTTTCTCCATGGACTGTAAGGTGATGTACTTGAAGTAAGAGTGAGAAACATCTTCCCTGTTGTGGGTTTGGTTTGGGTTTTTTTGTGCACAAAGTGAAGCTCTTCCCCAAATACCTTAACAATAGTGTCTTTCACCAGGGTAAAAGGTGGGAGATGAAGGCACTCTAGCTAAAGAACAGAGCATCCTGGAAGACCAAGTGTTTGCTGGTCTGATAGTCATCCTGAGAATACTCTGTCATTTATCAGCTTTTGTATTTCAAGCTGTAGTTAGCCATAGAAATGTATTCTAATTAAATCCCTTCTCTATTGGTTGTGGCTATCACAGTATTAGTTTTATTAAGTTAAAATTTAAGAACACCGCTTGCAACTCCTACTTTTAAAATACTATTTTTCATGTGCAGCGTTGGATCGTCTTCATATGTAGCTGATATCCTCAGATTTGCAGGAGAGGAGAGAAGGAATTATACAGGGCTTCTTTCCCACAATTACTATCCTCTGAGGAAAACAAAGAAAAATCTCTTCCTGCAGTTCTTAGGATAACGTGTTTCAGTGCAGTATGACCATGTGTCTCCAGTCGTTGCCTTCCTCTACAGGCGATTGCTCTGCTTAACCAGGGTTGGTGGCCCTTACAATGTTGCACCTTGTTGCTCAGAAGGGGAACTTTTTCAATTCTGCAAAGTGTTGTCATAAAAATGTTTCTTCATGCCTGGTATATGTGTGCCTTGCCATGGATTCTTGTATTTTACTTATTTTTGCTTTCCAGCAACCAACTTAACAGCATTATTTATAATTCTCTAATGATCATTTTGGAAAGAGATCCTCTTTCTCTCTTTCTCTCTCTTTCTCTCTCTTTCTCTCTCTTTCTCTCTCTCTCT
>VYXF01026440.1:416205-467427 GCA_013397295.1 Polioptila caerulea | reverse complement strand
CCATTAGATGCATATGGTTTAGGAAAGGAAGTACATTTTTGTTTAGTGTAGGAGAGAACTAATGCTAAAAATACTTAAATGATTTTGATTCAGGTTGAGTAGTTTTATTATTCCTGAAACCTAAATCCTTGCACCTGCTTGCAGCTTCAAGCACATATGATTTGTTATTTGAGAATTGTCTGTTGTAACTAAATTTGGAGATATTATTCTGTAAGTGCTTGTTCTTGTAATAAGCTTAGCCTTCTGAAGTAATTGAAGATAGTAATGTCTAACATCTCTGCTGCAGCATTGGTAGCAAAATTTGTCTTAATGTTAAAAAAATATATGACCTTCTCACATAGCTACAGAAGACTTGACAGACACAGGAAGAAAGTCCTTTAAGATATTTTAGTTTTTTAAAATGTTTGAATGTTGATAGAATCATTTAAATTGGAAAAGACCTTTAAGATCGAGCCCAGCACTGCCAAGTCCACCTCTAAACTGTGTCCCTTAGTGCCACATCTGCATGTCTTGGAGATACCTTCCTGGGATGATGACTCCACCACTTCCCCAGGCAGTCTGTTCCTGACAATGCTTGACAATGCTTTCAGTGAACAAACTTTTCCTTAAAGCCAGTCTGAACTTCTCTTGGTAACTCAAGGCCTTTTCATCCTGTCATTTGTTGCTTGGGGGAAGAGGCTGATCCCAACCTGGCTACAGCCTCCTTTCAGTTGTAGAGTGAGATTGTGCCCCCTGAGCTTCTTTTTCTCCAGGCTAAACTATTGCAGTTTCCTCAGACACTCCTCATAAGATGTGCTCCAGACCCTTTGCCACATTTATGGCCCTTCGCTGGACAACCCACCAGCATCTCAATATCTGTCTTGTAGTTAGTGGCCCAAAATATTCCTGACATTCCCTATTCTTTGAGGAGGGTGGAGGGGGTTCCCAGCAGCAGCCCTGAGATAAAACTTTATCTGGCTGGATGTGTTTTCATGAGCACTGGGGCTGACTTCATCTTGCCTGCAGATTACCTGTACAATCTGGGAACTGTACAGCTCTGCTTCCTCATGCTAAATTATGGTGTTGCTCTGTAATTTAGGGGCTGGTGCACCAGTGCTGGCTGCTCCTAAGTTCAGCATGGAAATGCTTGGCTGAGTGTAAGCAGTCTTGCCTGCAGCAGCGCTCGAGTGGTGACGTGGACACCTGGGACTGCAGAGCCACGTCTGGATTTTTTCCTCAAGATGTGGCATGTGCCTGTGGAGTAAAAAGGCAGAGCAAAGCAAACCAATATAGCCCCAGTGTTTGGGTGAGGGAAGCCCACTGCATGTGGACTGCTTAATCAATTCTTTCAAACTACTCTGAGGGGTTTTCAGGAGAAGGAGCTTTGATGATGTTTTAAATTTGGCGTCAAGTGCAGTTTTTTATTGTCCATTTGTGTTGTTTTGAAAGCATCTCTTGTCCTTGTGAGAGTATCCTGTTGAAAGCATCCATCTGTATTGCTCATTTAAAATTTTTTTTTTGTTTTTATTGGAGGAGAGAGGGTTCACAACATGACAGGCACTAAAATAATACATTCCTCAATTTCTGTGGTTAAGGCTATGGATGTTAGCATTCTTCGTAGCTTCCAAAAACTGAAAGAAATATGGGACATGGAGTCTTGTGAACAGGTGGAAGTAAAATTTTGACCTTCCCTCGTTGTACATTTTTATATTCCGGGATAATTTGTCGGATTATCCCTCTCACGTAACCAGTCGTTATCCAGGTTTATATTTCCTGGTGGGATTTCGTTCGAGCGACGCCTTGTGCGGTTTAGTTCTTTTCCCACAGTTGAATTAAATGCGTGCGTGTGTGTTTGTTTGCGCGGAGGGTGCGGGGGCCGGGCCGGGCCGGGCCGGAGGGATGCGGGCTGAAGGGATCCTGGCCCCGGGCTGGGGCGCCCCGCCGGGAGCGCGGAGCGGCTGCGTTTGCGCGGGCGCAGCAGCAGAGGGCGCTGCAGGGCAGGCGATGGCGCGGCGCTGCTCCCGCTCCGTGGTTCCGCCGCTTTTATCGCACATCGCGTGTTTTTAATGTCATAAAATAGGTGTTTGATGATAATTGTGTATTATCATATACGGTCGTATATTAGCTTTTTAAGTGCTGCTAGCTACTCTGATTCCTAATTGCGTTACCTCTCTTTCGGAAACTGCCGTTCTGTTTACATGCTGATGGTGCCCAGATTCTGATTTTCTCTGAGGCTTCTAAAGATAATTTGTAATTATTCGTTAAAATACCCCAACTCTCTACTTACAGTCCAGGTTTATTCTTCACGACAAAAATAATCATCTTGGGGCCACTGACAAAAGTAGGACTGGTAGAAGAAGGCAGACTGGGCAGTTGGGGGTGGTGTAATATGAAAAGCCTTAAAATGCCTCCAGTTCGTTCATGAACAGAGCCAAATGCATGGTGGGTTTCTTTGTAGTCTTACTTTCTCTAAGTACTGTAACTACCTTTCAGAATCTTTAAATTGTAAACCATCTTCCTTCTTGTACTGTTTAAGAGACAGTATGACTGATTTTGAGATTTATGTAATTGAGAAAACTGCCTACAAGCTGATATCATTATTATTGCAATTATTTTTACTATTATTCTTGAGATGGTTTATTTTCATGAAGTTTACTGACCAAATATGACTAAGCAATTGAGTTTTAAAATGTGCAGGTTTACAGGGGAGGGTTTTGAGGATGACATGTATCATTTGTGTCACCCAGTCAGTTGTGTTGTCAAACTAACTTACTGGAAAATCAAATATAATAATTTCAAAATAGGATGCTATTTAAAAACTGATATGGGGAGTTTTTCCAGATTTTGATAATTGTTCCCATTTTACTTGTGTAATCAGTATTAGATGATCTGTTTCTTGAACGTCTTGATTCAAGAACATTTTAAACCAAATGACAATGCTTTAGAGTCAAGAAATTGTGAGATATTGCAGATTCTAAGTATCTGTTCTCGTCGATTCTTACAAAAGCAAAGGCTTTGGCGTATTTTAGTGAGCTTTGTTTTAATATCCTGTGTCTTATGATGAAGTTTGACTGTGTGTGTGGCACTTCACTAATCCTTTGAAAGGCCAGGCAGTTGTAGCAAAGCATGTAATTCAGAGCAGTTTTCTGCATATTTGAGTACATACTTACATGTTGCCCTCCTCAGGTCACTGCTCACTTGTGGAAGCAAAGCAAGTAATTTTCTTTGAGCTCCCTTTATGTCCCTATCTGCATGCTGCACTGCTATTTAATTTTGCCTGCAAAGCAATACTCTCAAAAAAGTGAAAGTATGCCATGTTTAATTTCAGATTTTAGAGTCATGGGAATTAATTATGGGGGGGTTAATTGGCACATAGAATTGTTTTTCATTTTGTTTTAAAAAATTCATGGTGTTTCCCCCTAGCTCAAAACTGTGCAAAACTTCAGAACAAGCAGAGGTCACAGCTCAGTTGTGTCGGAATCCTGTCCGGTGATGCCTTCTTGTTAATGCTCTTGGACTTTCATAGCTTGTTGAGGTTAAATTTCTGATTGGGGCTTAAAAAGAGTTCAGAATACAGATCAGCTGTTTGAAAAGCCTGTGATGGTGGACTAGGGGCACTGGGAAGCAGAGAAGTGTGTCTCTACAGTCTCTGGTACAGTGTTCTCGGTGTCATCACTTTGCTGTGAGCTTTCATCAGAAGTGGCTGAAGTCAGTCAGACCCAAGGTCCCTGTTAAAAGCAGCATTTTAGCACAGGCTTCATTGAGGATGCCACTCTGGACAGTAGGAATGGGGAAAGCTTGTATTGATCCTGATAGAGAATGTTCTCACAAATTCTCTGCAATTTGTGGCTCAGGACCTTCCTGAACCAGGTGCTATCTCTATATGGTTTACAAGTATAAAATGAAAATTAACAAATGTGTCTGTGAGAATGTAAAAACAAACCTATGCCCTGGGCTCCCATTTTCCAAAAGTAAAGCCTCATGAGAGAGAATGAGTTTATAGTATGGGTGAGAAGCTCAGGGCCATACACAATCTCAAGTCATTTTGGTGGGGGGAACAGAATAATTCTTCTGTCCCCCAGTTCTTCAAGTCCATGGTGATACCACTACCTTCTGAGAAAATCCTGTGAGAAGGAGTGGAAGTTTCCTGATGCCTCTGGAAGCAGAGTGTGTGTTGCACTCTGTGATCAACTGCAGGCTGAGTTTTGGAGGAAGAATCGCCCATGAAAACATGTAAGAGGGCAAGACAGTGCATGTCCATGTGTGTGTGTGTACACACACAGAAGACTCTTGCACACTGCCTGCAGTGGTGTCCCATCAGGAAGCCTTCCTCCTTTGACTAAAACTACAGGCATTAGCACTGTTTTCCTACATGCATCTCAATAAAACCATGGCTTTTAGAATCAATACAAACGGTGTCAAGCCAGCTTGATTTAAAAAAAAAAACAAACAAAAGTTGTCAGGTAATTTTAAAAAATTAATTTGTTATGGAAAATGTACAACAGTGTAGACTTGAGGAAGAATGGTGAATAACATGGCTGCATTTTAATTCTTATCCTGCATTTATCTATAAATGTTTTGAAAACCAACCCAGATTTTCTGATTTCAAAGTTCACTCAAGCTCAGCTACCCTTTTGACTGAACTGGAAACTCTTTCTGCAAATTATATAATAGTTTCTTATTTTAGTAATTGTGCTGCTCTGACAAGTTGAAAAATAGACATTGGTCCTATGAGTGTGTATGTGTGCAAGTAAAAAAAAAAGGTCTGTGTGGGTTATCGGTCAGTAATAGTCAGACCATGGAACAGCTGAAAACATGGAAACAATTTCCTCCCTAATTTGGGCAGATTGGAATGCATCCCCAAAATCCAAACGGAAATAGTAAAATTTAAAAACTTTTTATTAGTACCTCACCCAGCTGCACCTGGCCAGCCTAATTGCCTTCAACCTGGTCATTACTCAAAGGCATGAAGTTTAGCCACCAACAGCACTTATTAATGTATAATAGGAATTTACTTGTAAAACAGAATTATTGGAACGGTGTGATATCATAAAGACAGAGGTGCTGACATTTTAGATTGTTTTATATAGGGATGTTGAGTTATAATTTAGGAGTTGGATATTCTTTGGGTGATTAATCATTCTTAGGTATAACTTTAAATGTCTGGTGGATATATGCAGAATTAATGTTTGCAATGACCAGCTCATGAAGCATGCTTACGTGAATAATGTCACGTTTGGTTTCTGGACAATCTACTGCTCCAGCATTTTGTGAAAGGCTGGAGCAAAACCTAGAAATGCTGAGGCCACACTTTAATGAAATGTTTCAGTAAGACAGCCCCTCACTGATTTCTGTAAAGATGTCAAAGCCTAAGCCCATAAAAGTGCCTGCAAATTCTCCTCTTCATATCAGTGGTGTGAGAAACTGAATACATTAATTCTGTTGGACCTCAAACTTAGAATCTGTCAATATGATTCCAGTGATTGATGGTTACAGACTTTTACCTACCTCATAAATATAATGTGCCTTGATTACAGAAGCACTGCTAGTGCTGCTATAGTTAGTTATGTCAGCACTTCCATTGTAAACCCTGTTTCTTTAGGGGTTTATAACTCCATCATAAAAATTTACTCTGGGATGAAATTTATACCATAGGCTTCTAGACTGTAAGCTAGTCACTGAAAATGCAGATATACTAAAAAAAAAAAAACAAACAAAACTCAGTTGAACAAAGGCAAAAGCCCTAGACTTGCAAATTTCTTCATATGGGCATGTTATTTCTGTAGCTGAGAAATTACTTCACTTTTGAGATGAAAGGCTGCTGCCCTTTGCTCCCTAGTGGAAGTCAGGCTCTGTGTGGGTGTCTGTACATACCCACATGCATACATGTATATACTTCTGTCATAAATATTTTTAAAACAGAATATGTGTGCAATAACTTCTTTTTTTAAAAAAAAAAAGCTTGTAGTATTAATACCTTCAAGTTTTTATCCATAACATAAACCAACACTAAACACCAATTTATAGATAAAATACAATTGCTGCAGTAGAGCATGAAGGTCAAGGGGAAAAGCAGTAAAAATATATTCAGTTAAACACAGGGATTTGGGTGTGAACCTCACCTGGGCTAACTTAACTTCAGTAAATATATATACACTTCTGTGAGCAAAATGTCATGTGATCCATGTGTGATCTTTTTTAAAAGGGTGAATTGTTAAAGGCTTGTTTTAAAAGGCCTCTGATGTGTTGTGTTATCTTAAACATGTTTTTTTTTAATACTCTGAAATTACTGAAGTAAACCTCTAGCAGGTAATGTCTTGTGTTTCTTTTGTCTAATGTAGAAGAACAGTTCTACAAAGGTTTTTGTGCTGTTGGTGGTAAATAGCGCTGTAAGATGTGGATTTTCTTAAATTACAGTAGAGTTTGAGAGTTCTTAAATGGTGTTTCTTAGTCCTAATTCAATATTAAATTTTTTCTGTGTTTTGAGGTTTTTTTTTAAATACACATTGTGGTTAGGTTTGAAGTTTTTTTCTTGCTTTTGCACATGGTGAAGTTAGTGTTTGGATATCAAAGAGAACTGAAAGCACTTGTAATGTCTGTTTCCATATTCCAGCCTGGTGATGTGGCAGATAACAACTGGAATTTCATATGTGACATATCTTCCAATGGGGCTGTATTTACAAGTAGTGTAAAACTGGCTCACTATCATTTAATTAGTTAATGTGTCTTAAGCTTCATTAATCTTTTCTTGCTGTGCATGTTACTGCTTTTCAAAGACTGATGAAAAAGAGAAGGAAAATACCATTGCTTCTTTCCCCAATTCTTTCCCATTGCTGGTTAAAACAAAATTAAGATGTCTGGCTAGCTATCATTTTTATGAATTATAGATAGAAGTAGCTGAGGAGGAATTAATTTCTTTCTCTAAGTACCTTTAAAAAATATAGATGAGCCAAAGATGAGGGTTATTTCTATTACTGAAAGTCCCACTGCTTCGACACTCTGCAGCTTTTAATAAAGAATTGAGCTAAGCTTCTTTTTATTTAAAGGTACAAGTTAACCTCAGATGGATACCTTCACTTGATTTACTGATATTACCTCTCCACTTTGTTCACTTTTAGGTTTTTGGCATAAAATTTCTAGTGGCTGGGATTTTTAGGAGCCTAGAAATTTTCCCTTTGTAACAGAAATTGAAGCACTGTAGCTTTGATTCTCTCCTCTCTCTCCCTTCCTCCGCCCTTACCCCCACTCTATCTGCAAATAAAAAGACCAATCCTCCCAAAAGCAGCTTGCATATATCAAAGAAGGGACCTGGAATCTTAAATAACTTTATTTATGAAACAAGAGGGAGTGGGTGGTGGGACGCTAGCACTAAAGTTTTGAGGGTGGGCATCCGGCTCTCATGGTTTACTTGGCTGGTTGAATATCTTGAAAGCCTTAATTTAAAAGTCATCTTACAATCATTTTTAATTGGCTCCAAGTAAGTAGTTGAGCATTTGTTCTGATAAGGAGGTTTTTGCTCTATGTGTGCCATAAAATCAGCAAAAAGAGGGATCTGTTTAATACAACAGTGATGCTGGGCTTTTTTGTTTCTAGGGTTTGCCCTAAACAGGATTTACCCCTTAAGGCAGCAGTAGCACACCATAAAAAGACCATTCTTTTACTCCACAGCAGCAAGGCTTTAACTTTCTGGTTTTCAGATTTCTTTTTTTAATAGGCAGCAATAACAAGACTTCCATAGGGTGGTTGCTATAAGTACTGTACATGGTGTCTTAAGATCAGAATGCTTTGCCTGCAAGGTTTTATTGCTTTTTGTTTAAAACAGCCTGGAAAGAGCATCTAACAAACTTCAAGGTTCAGCTCATGTTTCTGGAAAATTTTCTGGGTGGGGAAAGCTTATAGATGGAATAAAGCCAAGCTGGTTTTGCTGATTTACACTTACTATTGCTTGAGTTCTCAAATCTAGGTACTCCCAAACCCTGACAAAAATCCTGGTTTGCATTGTAACAGAAAAAACCCTAAACTAACAAAAAAAAAAAAAATCAACCAAATAAATCCCAAGAAAACCTCAGTGAAAGCCAGAGAGTTTAATTGAAAATTTGGAATTAAATACTTCCATGCACCATTAATTCTGTTGCTATAGAAATGTCAGCCTTTCTTTGCTCCCACATATCCATTAATTAAGTCAGTGTGGCATTTTTTTATCTGAGGATTTGTTCCTGCTTACCCAGGAACTCGAAATCTAGTTTACAGCTGTGAAGAGTATTTATTTGGAGAAGCTAGTTACCTTGTACCACCCTCTCAGTTCGTTTTATCATCTGTATTTTTAAAGTCTCCTCCTGACTAAGCTGCAGGTGGTCTGCTTTTTTTGAGCAGCATGTAGAGCAGACACACACCACCCCCACCGTCTAGTTCATGTGTTCAGTGTGTGTGATGCAAAATTTCACACCAGTCCTGCAATGTTATGTTTTTCTTGTTTGGAAAAAACAAAACAAAACAAAAAAAGGATGGCTTTAGGTGGCTTGTTCATCAACACATTGGTCACAATTGTTCTTTACCTGTTTGCTACAATTCCATTGGTAAGCTCTTTGTCTGATAACAAATTAACATTGTGGCTCTGGAAGTCTGACTTCTCTGGAATTCCATGGTTTTTCTAACACTGCATCAGTGGAGTGAGCTTCCTGTAGCGTTGGGGGCCGTCAGATGAACTGTCTTCAGATGACACTGGAAGGTGCAGCCCTGCTCCAAGGATGGGGAAACTTTTCCTGCTCCTGCCATGTAAATGCATGGTCCTAAGTGCTCATGGTGCAGCAGATAATGCTGACAAAAAGATAATGTTGGCAGATAATGCAGGCAGAAAGAGTTGCAGAGGGATAGGAGATGTGCATTAGAAAGTGTATCTGACCCAAGGCCTTGTTCTCTTTCTGTTGCTGAGTAATTCACAGAAATTTTTCAGTTTTTTGGAAGTTACTAGGAATTCCTTTTACTGAGAATTGTTCTTGGCTGTCCCTGTAAAATTGAAGGTGCATGAACTCCTGTCTTTTGATGATATGTTTGCTCATTCACATGCAGTTTCTAATGGTTTTTCACTTGTACTGATTGACTCAGATAATGTGGCAGACTTGTTCTGATGTTTGCTTGAACTGGATCATCTTACTACCACTTTGTTCTTTACCACTTTGTTCTTACTACCACTTGAGTTCTTTGGAAGGGAAAGACTGGCAAGTTAAAAGAAGGACACTCACATCTGGTACAGATGAGACAATGCATTTTTCCACTTCTCGTGTAAAAACGTGTCCCCTGACCCTCCCTCCTCTCTTCCCTAATCCTCTTAAAGCATTAGTTTGCACACTTGCTTTGCTCCTAGAGGTACAGTGGGCTTGCAGGAAGGAGCTGTATATTCATTCCAGCAATGTGAGCTATCTTGGTGCATGATGTGGTGGGTGCCCCCATTTTGCTCGCGTGATCAGATGTAAGCTGAGCCTGCTTCTCAGAAGAGATGAGATTATTCAATCCTCTTTGCCAAAGTATGTGAGGTTTGAGGAAACAGGCTGTCAGTCTGCATTTTGTTGAAACTGGTCACTAAAAAAAGCGGGGCCTGCTTGGGAACCTGGGTGGTGCTGAAGACTGGGGAACTTGGGAACTACCCTGTAGTGCAGCCCATGCTGCCTATCTTCTCCAGCTACCTTACCCTCTTCAAAACACCCCTGTGACTGAGGATTGAGGATTCCTGGAGCCTTGAGCTGCTTGGAGTAGTGGCCTCTCCTTCCTCCAGAAGCTTTTCTCTGTGTGCCTCTGAAGTAATGGTGTACTTGGCTTGAGATAAGATGCTTTTTCTCCCTTTCAATCTCTCACTGTCACTGTAACATAATTCTATTGCTGTATCTAGCAACAAAATGGCCTGTCAAAATGTCTTCTGGTGACACTTCAAGAGAATTTTGGTGACATTTGGCATGTAGTGTTAACAGTGAGAACCTGAAAAGCGTATCCAAAAGGTCATTTAGATATATAAGAACAGCATGTCAGAATCTAATGATCTTTCAGATGATTGTGAGGGGCTCTAAGAGTCAGTAGGAAAGTAATCTGGGTGCTAATGAACTTTACAAACTGTCCAGCTCTGCAGAGGTTGCTTTAATGCCCCACTTAACTGGTGCATTTCGGTTAAATCTGTGGATGTCACTTGAATGCTGACAAAATACTGGAGAGAACTTTGGTGACTTTTGAGGATTTTCTTTATTCTTTTTTTCAAGCCGGAGACTTTTTTTACAGCAGGTAACACCTTAATTAGCTTGACGGACTATTCTGACATTCTTAACTCAAGAAGAACTGTGTCCTTTTCCCCTCTTAAAAACCGTCCATATGTAGTAGATTCACCATGACTTTTCAAGCTAGGGTTTTTTTGCAAGCTCTTGGGATGTGGAATTTTTGAGGCATTAAAAACATTAAGTACCGATTCTCTATCCTTCAAAGGAGTAAGAATATCTGTGTGTATATATATATATATGCATGTGTGCATGTATGCAGCCTCCCACACATAAACTGACTTTCAGATCATTTAGAATACAAAAAATACTTCCTTGGTGACTACAAAACGCACATTGAAATTGTGGAACTTCTTTTACAGAACCGTAGAAGGATTGATGTTGGAAGGGACCTCTGCGGGTAGGTCATGTGGTACCCATTCTCTGCTCAAAGATGGTCACTTAGAGCAGCTGTCCAGTGCCTTGTCCAGATGACTTCTGAGTATCTGCAAAGATGGAGACTCCACAACTTCTCTTGGCAACCTGTGTCACTGCTCAGGCAACCCTCACAATGAAAAAGTATTTCCAGCTGGTCAGACAGAGTCTCCTTCATTTTTTTACCTTTGGTCCTGTCAGTGGGCACCGCTAAAAAGAGCCTGGCTCTGTCCTCTTTGCACCCTCCCTTTGGACATTTCTCCAGGCTGAACAATCCCAGCTCTCAGCCCTTCCTCATAGGAGAGATGTTTCAGTTTCTTTGTCATCTTGGTGGACCTTTTTTAGGACTCTCCCCTGTATGTCCATGTCTCAGTTGTACTGGGGAGCCCAAAACTGGACATAGCACTCCAGCTGTGTCCTCACCAGTGCTGAGGGAAGGAAAA
The DNA here is from genome assembly GCA_013397295.1 of Polioptila caerulea. Classification (NCBI taxonomy): domain Eukaryota; kingdom Metazoa; phylum Chordata; class Aves; order Passeriformes; family Certhiidae; genus Polioptila; species Polioptila caerulea. Next base: position 456,332 of record VYXF01026440.1, on the reverse strand, counting down.
GGACCTCTACTCAACCCTTCTGGCAAGTCTAATGCAGCCCAGGACACCGTTGGCCTTCTTTGCCACAAGGGCACACTGTTGGCTCGTGTTCAACTTGGTGTCCACCAGAATCCCCAGGTCCTTACATGCCAAGGTGCCTTCCAGCAGAGTGACCCCCAGCAGGTTATTGGGATGCAGGGTTGTGCTTCCCCAGGTGCAGGACTTTGTACTTCCCATTGTTGAACTTAGTGAGGTTAAGGATTCTGTGCATGACCTACATAATTTTAATACAGCTCGGCCTGGAAATTATTTTCAGGTTAAAGTGTGTTCTATTTCGCTTCCTTTTAGTATGTCCAAATGTTAAACCAGTTGAAAATTTTCAGTTTATCTGAAAGGGTGGGCATGAATTTTTCTTTGGTAACTAGTCCTATTATGGAAACTTTCAGCAAGTCAGAAATACATACTGTATTTTGTTCCTTATGTGAGGAGTCTGTACAAAAGTAAATCCCTTAGGATGTGACTGTAAATGATTGCTTCTAACCTGATACAGCTTAACATTTTTCAAGCAGGATAGATATATTGTTGAGACTGTGTTAGCATCAGATTTCAGCATTCTTCTCCAAGAGCAGGTATCTGCTAATAAATTTACCTATCACTCCCATTCACACAGAAATAAATGAAAAATAGTCCTTCTCATCTTTGAATGTTCTCCATATTGCTTTTATTTTGTACCGTGGCTACTGCTGTTCTCTAAGTCTCTGAATTTTCTAAAGGCTATGCCTAGCAACAAATTGAATTCTCTTCCCTGGCTATTCCTCCTGCAAGAGAAAGCAGTAATGCTTGTTTGATAAACTGAATTTATTTAAAGACGTCTAGATGCTGTAGTAGAATTTGTTCCTAAATGAATACACAGAACTCTGCACCATGGAGTCAAAGGAGTATATATGCCAAACAAGAAAAGTTGGATAAGTTTTATTAATACTTCTCTAGATTTAACTGTTACACCTTTTGAACCATTGTTGGATTTTATCCTGTTATCATTCATTGTTCATAAGATGCTGGCAAGAGCCTTGCAAGTAGTTTGTGGTCCAAAGATCTGCTCAAATATTAGCCTGAAGAGGACAGGCTGGACTGCCTAAGCTGGAGGTGTGAAAATGTGGCACTTTCTAAAAAAGACAGATGCTTTTTAAAAATACAGGAGATGGAATACTTCATTAAAAATACATCAAACATATAGATATTATATTGCAAGAATTTGTTAATGTGGTTTTTTTTCAGGTACTGTGGCCCATAAAAATGTTCCTTGCAATTCTGAAGCACATTACTGTCCATGGCACTTTTAGGAGTCAAACATACTAGTTACTTTAATCGGGATAATAATTTAGAGTGTCAGAAGGGTAGTGTACCTTTTCAGCGTTTCCATTTGGTATTATTTTACTCCTTTAATAGTACTTTATAGTTCCCAACCTTACCTCAATTAGCAGTACTGACAGATGCTAGTTCAGCATTTTACCTCTAGCCAGTAGGGCTTTCTTTAGAATAAATGTCAGTAATTTTATGTTGCTAATTTGAGGTGATATACCTACATGTAAAATTACATTTTAACTCTCTTGTTATACTTGCAGTGAGAGATGGCAGCATAAAGAAATATAAGTGAATGCGCCTGAGAGATAGTTCAGGACTAGGAGGTTCATTATGGAACTTTTATAGCTCATTGTGAGGCACACTGCAGATTTTGTTAACTCTTTCTTCCACTATGCATGTATTTCTTCTACATGTCTTCCCTCTTTTTCTTCCCTTATGTTTTATTTTTAAAAAACGTTTGTTTCATTAGCAGATTTTGGGAAAAGTGGGAGTGGGGTTTTGGTTTTTAAAGATCACTAAATCCTGTTACGGGCAGCTTTTTAATAGCAAACGTTACTTGTTTAGTGAAAAGGAAATGTCTGTTGGTGCACTAAAAATTGCTATCTGAAAAAATCAATATAAGCGTTCAGTAAGTAAAAAAAGGAAATATGGTATTTCTTAAAATCAGGCAGTTCTTGAGAAAGACTTTAAGGAAGCTTGTCCCAGTTAATAGGAAGCAAGCAGAAGGAGAACATTTCTGAGAAGTATGCTCCTGATCAGGCACAATAGTCACAATTGTGACTACTAAGGATTGGTATCAGCAGACACCATCGAGAAATGTCTGTGCTTGGGTATTGTTCTCTAATTTGCCCTGCAGAATACAGGGGAAATTGCATGAGAAGGCAGAGCTTCAGCATACAATTGCAAGAATTTGCAGTGTTGACTGTATAAGTTACTTGGAATTAATTTTTAAAGATTCTGTGGCTTTGCCTGTGTAGTTAAGTATTTCAATCTTTCTTGAAAGACACCTTTTTTTTAGTGTATCAGGTTTTCCTGCAGATTCTCTCAGTCAGTTGCTAAATTACACTTTTGTCTATTTAGTAAAGAAAAATAACCTCATATGAGCATGGTAATAACTTCATATGTAGCAGCAAATCTGGCCATGCATACTGACTAGAAAGTAAGGAGGGAATATATACTCTCTGCTGCAAAACAAAAGCCAATATACTGATTTAAGAATTTACTTTCTCTCAGTATATTCTTATACCTAAATAGACATTTTAAAGGCATAGAGCTAGGATCTTTATTATATATACTACAGAAATGCCTAATGTGGAATAATCTGTTTCCTGGTTTTGTAACACACATCTAAAATTGTTCCTAAATGCTGCTATTTATAAAGAGTTAATTGAGGCTTCCTATGTCATTGCATAGATGTGAAATTTTCTGTCATTTTTGCTTTACTGTGTGGACATGCATTGATTACTGTGGAGCAATTTCAGCATTTTTATTTCTAAAATTGTCTAATCTTCAGTCATTCTGTACATGAGAAATCTATAAATTTACATAATGACTGTAATATTAGCCTAGTTGTCGCTGCAGAAATAAAACTGGCCTAATTTTGAGTTGAACAAGAGTGTCATGTTCATCAAGGTTCAAGTAAAAATAGCAATGCTATTTTTAAAATAAATTGAGAAACTTTATTAAAGCCTCTTTAACACTATGATAAATGTCTTAATAATTATTCACTCATCTCTGCTGAAGATTTTATAGTATTAGCCTCTGTGCATCTTCTTCTGCTCCTCCAGTTCATTTGATTTTTAACCATGGGGCAGGGGGTGGGGCACAAACCAGACAATTTTAACATAAAATGTAGAGAGATTTTCCAGCTGTATCCCTTGTTATTCAGCTAAAGCTGAAAAGTGCCACCACTTTTGGATGGAATGACTGGTGCTACCTGTAGTCATCTAAAATAGGATGGCATGAAATGTGTCGTTTTCAGTAAAAGGTCAACATTTCTTTCAAACAGTTACAGAGACTTAATTTTTTTTTTTCTTCCAAGCTAGTGGTACAAATTTCTTCTTTTCTGTGCTTCGAACTTTTGGCCTTGCCCTCTAGTATATGGGTGGTATGTGTTTTCAAATTGATATATTAATGTTGAATTTTTATTGTCACCCTTTCTGTTCGTGCGCCTTTCAAATCCTTCATTTGTTTGTTTCTGAACTTTGGACGTATCGTAAAAATGTCACCATTGTGGCTGAACATTAAGCACCTTCCCTTTTTGCTCTGGGCCGTTGAAATAAATTTGGACCAGGTGCTCCTCTCATAACACAAGTCCTTGATGTGCCCTGATAGCGAGCGGGAGAGCGGAAGCTGTCAGCTTTCAGCTGGCTTGAAGAATGCAATTAGAGCAGTTTTAATACTGTTGAGGGACCCCATCCAGTCAAAGTTGTTTGAGTTAAGCCAAGTCTAGGATCCTAAACATGTACTTCAGGCACGTCAGCTTTGCCTTTCTAGTCAGAGCGGATCTGTCATTCCCACACATTATGTCAGGGTGGATTCTTGTTGTTGGGCTGTTGGGGGTTTTTATATACTAGGAGAAATACTCCCATTTCTTGCTAGCTCACTGTTACTTTATCTGTTAGCTTTGTCTTTATGGCATTGTTAATACTCATGGTTCAAAGCATTTATTGTCAAATTAAGGCTTAAAACACATTTTTAAATGTCAAAAGTGCCTATGTCTTTACATAAACCCTAGATTAGGTAAATTCATAAGTGGTTTATCACTAGGCTTTCCGGATTTGTCTGGTTAAAGAAAGGGTAACATCAGTACAGATGAGAACACATGAAGTCTGTAGAAAAAAGTCTTAGAGAACAGGCAGTGCTGCAGTGAGGTACTGCTTTTACTGGAGTCTCAGCTTGAGTTAATTTCCGTACTGGGTGTGATTCATTGATACCAAAAGCAAAGGGATGGAAAACTTGCAGGCTCATCTTTTTATTTTTTTCTTTTTTTTTTTTTTTCCCCTTCTCCTTTGTTTAATTAGAATTTTCAAGTTGGCTTGTTGCTTCTTCCATTGCTCATTGTTAAAAGCTGACTTCACCGCAGTAAGTTTTCTCCTGGGTGATCGTCCTCAGCTGGATGTTTCATTTATTTCCCTGCTTTTCCTTTGTTGGTAAAGTGGCTCAGTTGTTTTAAGCCTCACTAGGTTGCAAAGTAGAAAACAAAAGAATAAAGCAAAAGTATAAACAGAGACAGTGAAACTTTTGTTTTGGTAAACTCTATTAAGTTGGGTTTTTTCCCATTGATTGGCTTTTGGGGCAGGGCAGACAAGATGGTCTTTTGCAGAGTCTGAGTTTCAAGGTCTACCTAAAAGAACAAAAAAGTAAATTATCTGCTCTGATATCTCCCCAGTTTTCAGATGAGGATGGGGAAGGCAGCAGAAAGCCAACTACAAAGTACTTTGTGTGGGATTTGATAGACCAAATTGTGTTTTGCCATTTCTTTGGTTAAATCAATAGCATTAGTGGCTTAAAAAGAAAGAATTGTCTTCTTATGAGTTATGATTGTTTGCATGAAAACTTCTAAACTGTATTCAGAAATGACTGCATAAAGACACTTCCAAGGCTTGATTCATTGTCATAATGAGTTGGAAAGGGAAGTTTTTTTTATTTCTACGTAACTGTCACTCATCTCGGGAATTTTTACAAATGTATATGTGTATATATATATGTGTGTGTTTGTAGATTAGAAAAAAGCAAAAGTTGCTGCCTACCTCTTAAAAAGATGAAAGGAGAAACTGCATGCTGGCTATCTTAGATTTGTAAGATAGACGATGGATTCTCAGGAGATCCTGGACAAATCCTCAAATAACAGAGAGAGTAACAATGAACTTGGCTCTTTGTTCTTGCCTGATGTCTGCTGCTTCTTCACAAGGAGCATCATTCCTCTTTCTGCCTTGTCCTCCCTTGTCTTGAGCCTTTTCACACAGCTTCTTAAGAGAGTGTCGTGGTGTAGACAAATGTAAGAGGAATGCCAGACCAGGAGGGAATTGGCTCCAAGCTGATGGTGATGGGCTGACTAGGTTATAGAGAGCTTGGTTCTGGATCAAATGTTTATTTTGTGCTTTTGTTTTCAGTGGAGCAGGAGGTGTGAGTTAGTAAATCAATAAACTCCTCTCTACCATTAGTTGCTTCTGCCATCTTTTCCTCTTCTGGTGACTTAATTCCTGACCCTTTCCAGTGTTGTCGGGCCTCTTCCCCCTTCAGTATGAAACAGAAAGGAAAGTTTGTGTTTCACTGCTGTTAGTGGTGCTGGGAAGGCATGAGCTCAAATGGTTAAGTCCAGTTTTAAATCAACAAAGAAGTGAGCCAGCTGAGCCTAGTCTCAGCTCCCAGAAGAGCAGCTGGTGGGTCAGACGTAATTCTTTGTCAGAATCAGGGAGGAATTTGTGTCCTTTTGTTCCCTCCAAATGCATATTTTGACAAAAAGTGACCAGCTGACCTTGCAGTAGGAAGTGTTTGGGTGGGATGAAAATAGTTTGAGAGAATCTCTGTTCCTGGAGGTTATTCAAGCAACTACAAGGAATGATAAAGCTGGTCCTTTTGGCAATGAGTGGACTCATTATTCACCTCAGGTCCTGTCTCATCTTTTGGCCCGTTATAACCAAGCTTGCCATTGGGATGAAGCTTTCAGGGGGGTGATGTTTCTGTTAAATTTTCTGGAGAGACTCAGGTGATGGAAGGATTATGCAGTGACTTGCAGGGGCCCTAATGTGACATCTGGTGTAACAGAGAGGTAGGGAGTGCTCTTAAGTACAAGGAGGTATTCCAGAGGAATTAATGCTCTATTAAGCATCAAAGAATCGGCTTCTCAAGCAATGTTCCTCTCCATACTGATCCTCTAGTGTTCATTCATATTTTCATCTCTTTCTTCTGCCATCACAGATGAGTTTGTGGGCAGCTTTTGAGCCTCCCCAGAGCTTGTGAAGCATGGCCTGTTTGCTTCTCATTCCAGAGAGACTGTCCTTTGCAAGAACTATGTGTCAGGCAGTACCACAGGATTGTCTTGAAACCAGTGCTGTGGCCTGGCTTGGCCAAGAATAAAAGTGCAGTCAATAGCTCATTTTTAATCCTTCTGGATAAGGCTTTGTCTGGCACAGTGCCTAACAAGGGGCTGTAGTAGCTGGTGAATTGTTGAAGCCAGAACACTGCCCCCAGGCACAGTGCCTAGATTGAAAGCGTGCTATCAAACTCACATTTAAAAAAAAAAAAAAGGCAAAAAAGAAGTATGTAGTAAAAGTTCATTAAATCTGTCTGAAGCAGCTATTTTTTAAAGTGTAGGAGTCAGATTTTTCTCTAAAGACTAATATAATTTAAACAATTATTAAAGACTTGGATGAATTTTAGACAAGGATTATATTAAATCCGTTTCATGTCTGTGGAAGGAAAAAAAATTACTGGATTTGATTTGACTTCCTTCACTCAATTAATTACTAAGTATTTTAAATATGCAAGAGCTATGTCCCATCTGAAATTACAATTATTTGCTTTCCTGATGGATTGAGGATGGTGAAGGTAATGATTCTACTGCAAATTTAAAGCTGGTTATGCTCATAAATTATTTTCCTTCTCTGTTGCATATCTGTCCTTACAACCTGTGTGCCATTTGAGCATATTTTTGTCATCACTGGCAAACACTTTAATCAGCCCCAAGTCCTGTCACTGTGGATTAGAATATTTGCAGGAGGGCACAAAAAAAATGGAGAAGAATTGCAAGGAAAAATATTTGGAACCTGCAGAGTAGTAAAATGGCTTTGACATGTCAAGTTATCAATTCTTCCACACTGTAAATTTAAAACACTATTGGAGAGAATACAGAGAAATATATTCAGATTTTGCTGCCATAACCCTTTCTCAGCAGGAATTGTGCAGCAGAGAGGTGGCTGCCAAACTGCTGCTTGTCTGATGTGGAGATGGGCTGCTTTCCTGAACAGCAGAAAGTAGGAGGGTGTCAGAGGAGCCAACCCTCTGTGCCTTTTAGCAAGTTGAGATGGGAAAGCAAAGTCTTCCTTGCTGGTTGTGATATATGGCTTTGAGTAGTTGTTTGCCTGCTATCAGTCAGGAGATGATGAATGCTGGTACAGGGCTTTACTCTCATACGAGGGATGGCTCCTGTCTGACATGCATGCCCCCATGTGAAATGGTTGACTGTCCTCTCTAATCCCTGCACTGAACTTGACAGCAGTTAATACAGACTAAGCAGGAGCTATATTTTATGGAGGCTATGGAGAATTGCTTTACATTACATTTAGCATTGCCTTTTCTACAGTAGCAGGAAATCTGACTGTGCCTCATGCTTTGTGCTCAGTAATTCTGTGCTCCTGCTGTTGTGGAGCATGACTTGAGCATCTGCAGAAGTTACAAGCATGAATGATTTAGCATTTGCAGGGCAAAGCCCTTCTCCTTAGCACTCCTGTGAGCTGTATCTCTGAAACTGTATTATCTAATATATTGGCCTTCTCCACATGCATGCCTACAGAATGTTTGAACCATAAGTTTAGTTTTAGGATACCTCTACAAAAGCTGGAAGTTATTGAAGCACTAAAAACAAAATCCTCCATCTGTATTTTCCAAGGTTCCAGATTTTCACTGTGCACTTTGTTCAGCTCCCTGTGCCACAGAAATGCTGTGTCCTTGTGCCTAAAATTCTCTCTGCAATCCTGTTACTCTCTTAGGTTGTCCTGAAAACTTGGGGCTTATAAAGGTGCATCTAAATATCTTGTCTGCACATGTGTGTGTGTATATATCCACACACAGAACTTTTTACCTAGTCAAGAGATAGTGTGAAATTCTGTGTTTTATATGTTACCTGTACATATGTACACTGAGACACAATAGTGGCAGGGTAAGATAGAAGATTATGAGCATGTGAGTTCACACTAGAAGCCTTCCTGAACTCTGTCTGGATACCATGAACGTAATTTATCAGTTAGCAAAATAAAATCAGATGAATCATTTATCGGCTATCAAAATAAAATTGTAAAAATCAGAAGATCAGGCATATATTCTTACCAATTGTAAACCACTAAGAGAATTAAATTAGGTGAATAACAATAAAGAGATAATAAAAATAAGATGAGTACAAGTTTAAGAAATAAAACTAAATCCAGCAGTAGTAACTTTTAGCAGATTTACACCAGAAAGTTGTGGAGAAAAATTTAAAAGGGGAAAATGCAGTCCCATGAGAAAACACTACTTTAGTGTTAATCTTATGAAAATAAAGATATATGGTCATTAGACTTTATAATCTACAGGTTGAGTGTTTGGGATTTTTTCCTTTTATGGTGTCCACTCTATGGTAAATGTCTTTAGTTTTTACTTCTGGAAAGGTATTAAAGAAGTCTTTCAAATTCTGTATTGATGGTACATCTTTGCATGGAATATTTCTGTGATCACCAGCCTCAGGGGTAGTGTATGCCTGTGTATTTATGGAGACACAGTCCATCAGTCATATTGACCCTGGAGTACCAGTGTGGACTTCAAAACGCTGGGGAATGTCTGTGGTTTTGTGCATGTAGCTGAATGCAAATACTCATTTTATAGTAGGAAAAGTTTCTGTTGCATAATGTATAGGTTCAGTGTGGCTCATTACGATCCCTCAAGCACTTTCATTTAGAGAGTTTCAATCTTCTGTTCTTCCCTCCCTGAAAAGCGCAGGGGAAGGCTTGTGGGATGTACCTTTACCATGTATCTTGCATGAGCATTTGGAACTTGGATGGATGAGACCTGACCTTTTTTTGCTTGGAAATGCTTCTTTGGACTGAAGCAGCCTGACTAAGGGGTAAGCAACAAAGCCTGAGAGTTACAGGAGAAAAGAAGCAGGGAAGGTGGTAGTTGTAGAGATCTGAATCAGAAAGACATCCTGATACTTGCAAGCAAAGTCCCATATTTAAGTTATTTTGTGTGTAAAGTGCCAGGGATCCAATCCAAGGTAACACTAAGCAGTATCAGTTAATAAACCAATTAAAATAACAAAGCCTGAAGTTGGATAAACCTAGGTGTATAATGTTTTCCTTTCTATCCAGCATCTCCAATTGGTAAGGAAGCTGTGAGCAAGAACAGGAGATATTTTTTATTTGCTTTCTTGTCACATTCCATGCTAGGGGAGAATTAACACTACTAAGCGGAGCAGAATCAGATGGAATTGTAATAAAGTGGTAGTTTAGAGGATGCCTCTAAAATGCTTGATAGCTGAGATGGGTCAAAGACTTCCCAGGAAATGTTTATTTCTCTTGGTGTCTCTTTTTAGCATTTCAAGAGGAAATCAAGTAATGATGCCAAATAATAGTGTTTCTGCAGGCAGGTACCAAAGCATTATCAGTCAGTGCCTAACAGTACCCTGTTTAAAAGACCAGAATGTTTCAAGGTAATCTTCAAGCTAGAATAAGCAGAAAATACTAGAAGAAATGTATGCAGTAGGCACATTCCAAAAAGTGATACTGGGATATGGGCACCATTCATGGTAAGGAGATCTGCAGCAATGAAATATGTCACTCAAAAAGTTTAACACATCCATTTTGTGAAAACTGCTGTGAAATCAATTTAAAAACTAGAGTGCAGAGAAGTACATTATTCATAACAAAGTTTACCCCAGTCACCAGAAGATAGATAGACATTAATTAAAGATATGCTCCTTTGTTAGATGTTACAAAAATCTCACAACTTTTGAGTCTTCAAATTCCAAAGGTATTTCAAAATACCAGGAAGCAGCAGGCTTGCCAAGATGCATTGAAGTGATAAAGACACTTGGAAGAAATTCAGAAGGAAAGATAACCTTCAAGGCAATAAAAAGCATGCCCATTGATGTAACTCCAAAAATAGTTTGTATAGAGATAAAATATGTATAAGGTCTTTCACAAACCTGTGTGAACGTGTGTTTTTGTGGGAGAGCATTGCTATGGGATCTGAAAGTGAATACTCCATATTGGTGTGAAATATGATTTGCCCTTTGTGAGAACTTCTGGTAAACATAGTAGCAGAAAAAGAAATTAAAAGGGGGAAAGAACTGTCATCACTTGTGCAGTATTTAGTGGTAGCTGTTCCTTGGGGAGAAAGTTCTCTGGTGATTTTTTGATAGTGAAACCTTCACTAAAAAGATGGATATTTGGTGTCACAACATGTCTGTATTTTAAAAAACATTTATTTAAATACTAATTTGAAAAATACTTCTGGGAGGATAAATATGTTATTTGATGCTTGGGTTTTCTTCTATCCAGTAAATACAGCATCCTGCTGAAACAGAAACCTCCTGCTGAACTGCTTAATTGTTATTTCACTGCATCACGTCTCTTTTAAACAAAAAACAAGCTGTGGTAGCCATTTTTGTTATTGTTTTGATATTTGAGTAGTAATAATATGTTTACCAGCTGTATATTGCTTTGGAGTAATTGGAATCTTCTGTGGTTTCATCCCTTCCCTTTGACCTCTTTAGGAATATAGAAAGAACAGTGGATGTGGACAGGAGGTTTCTGCTTCTTTAAAGAAGGTGTATTTATTCAGGTGAAATTGTTAAGACTGCTTAGAATTTGGTGTTAAATTGTGTTTGGATGTGTGTGGTGTTAATTGATTATAGGATCTTGTGGCTGGTTAGCACACAAACCATTAATTGGCAACCTAAACCTATTGTTCTGCATGGTAGTACTGCTGAAAACGTCCTGTCCTTTTAATCAATCATCTTTTACCCTTAAACTACAGTTTCAAAGCTGTGACAGTGCTTTGAAGTTTCCTGTTCATATATTATCACAGGGTAAGCTGCCATGCTGTTTGACAGGGACTGTGGGATGCAGGACTCGGGGTCGAGGGGCTGCTTTTTCTCTAGAAGCAGTTTTGCACCTCAAATGAGGATTCTTTTCCTGATTACTTCTGGGGCACTTCTTAGAGAGCAATTCATAGTTGGCATAAAATTTCAACGCAGGCTGTTTAAAATGCTGCTCTTCTTCTTGCCTGTTAACTCTCACAATTGAAACCCTAAGGAATATTTGAAAAGCGCTGGTCACAATTTTGCAGGTAATAGGATCATAAATAAACATCTATATGCAGATAAGGACTTAACAGAAATCCATCCTTTGAAGGGAAAGCCTATTCTGCAGCTTTAAATTGCTGGATTTGTCTCAGTAACATGCAAAGTACTACAAAACATGTGTGCACAACACCCCCTAAACAATTAGAAATATCTATCCTATTGTGGCGGATTTAGGATTGGAAAGGTAAGGTTAGCTTGATCTTGTGGGGGAATCTTGAAAATACACTTGGGGTGGGGTTTTTAAATTTCAATGTATTTATTCCCATGCTCTGATAAGCACCTGCAACTCCCATTGAATTTCCCTAGAAATTACCTAGAATTCCCTAGAAGAAACACTCTAATCAAAATAGGGCTTGACTTACACACACTTCTCCAAAAAAGATAAAATTAAGGCTTTGCTTAAGTTCTGAGTCTGGTGTTGTTTGATCATCTCAACATGTAGGTGAACTTCATGTACACACATGAACAAGTAGTTAGAAAAAATGTTAATACTTTAAACTGTGTACTGACTACAAAGGAAAAAGAAGAAGCTAATGGAGGTTCTTTTGAACCCACTGGAGAAATACAATTAATGGCAGAAATAAATATACAGATACACAGTGCAACCTTTTTTTTTATTTTTAGTCAAGTTTTGCATGGAGAAAGTCGGTAACGTGTGGCTTAGCTCTGACAAAATGAGCACCATGATTATTGATGCCCTAGTTAACCAATATATGGATCCAAAATTAATCTGAAAAGCATCAATCCGGCAGTTATTTTGTGCAGGAGAAAATAATTGCCCTTAAAAAACCAAAGCAACAAACCAAATCAAACAAACAAAAAACAAAAAAAACACCACCAAAACCAATTTCATTAAGGAAGAGTAGGTCAAGGTAGATCTGCTTGACAGTCTAGTTTATGCCTAAAGAGAAGGGGCAGAGGAGTTTTTTTCTGTGTAAGAGCCTCAAAAAGATCATGAAAACCTACAGAAGGTAGAAGATGAATGGGAGATCTTGGTATTTTTCTGTGTTCCATTTTAATTTTAAAATACTTTTAATTGCTGCTGTTAATGTTTTTTTTTTTTTCCTTCACCATATTAAAGACTGAATTTTGGTCACTGAGTGCATTAGGTGATAGCAATAGTGGACTTATTTATGAACTGTCATAGAGAACAGTTAATGTTTTCAAAAACATGCAAATGGAGTTTCAAGGCCATGCTTGTGTTACTAGTATTTCTTACTTAATGTTTGGTGTTTTGTATCTCAACCATGCTTGATGGTGTGAACACTGAGGTAATGTAACAGCCACGTAGAAGAAGGTGCTCATTTACTGAAAGTAAACCAAATGCAGGTTTAACAAGTGCCACTGAGAGAAATTTGTGATCAGAATTTGTAGGGAGCTAACATATGCAGCTGTAAAATCTGCTTTTGGTTGTTCACACACAAATAATATCAGTTATCTTTTGCTCTGATTTTTCTCTGAATATTTAGAAACTACTTGCCTAGCTGAAATTCTAGATGTATTTTCCTTTATTTAAAAAATGGTTATTATTTTTAGATAGATAGTATAAAATTATATTTACAAATTGTATTGGGGGGGAGGTTCTTTGTTTTCCTGCTAGCTGATAGATGAGCAAAAAATAGTTTTTTTGTATATAGCCAGCCAGCCAGAAATAAATATACTTTAAAGTATCTACACCACAGACAATTAATTTTTCAAGTTTTTCTTGGCAGTATTTGGTGAAGATATTTTTGACATTTTTAATTCTCTGCATGTGCTTTTTCTGTGCCTTTTGTGTTACTTTGTACATCACTCAGACTTAATCCTATTACTATTTAAAGTATGACTCTTTCCACTTATAGTGTAATTTTACTTGTTCTGTCTTGAGAGGAAGGTTTTTCTTATTCTGTTTGCTTCAAAACCAAAAATTTAGCAGCATTTGCAGCCTTTTATACATGAATGTTGCTAAATTAACCTCCATGTTTTTCTTGTTCCCATTATCAGAGGTGATGGTCCGGGAGTCATATTTGGGGACCTTAGTAAATACATCACATTATTTTAATACTATTTACAGCTGCAATGATTGTTAAGTTCTCTGTAATTTGTAGGCTGGTTTTCTTTGTTGCAAATTCACACATTTGTGAAATATTAGAGCAACTTCTTGTGTAATATGTCTGAACCAGTTATAATTTCTTTCTTTATTAGATACATAACGTTCAAACCTGTAGTTTTTTGTAATCTTAAGTACTCCTAATATTTCTCCATAACGTATTACTTGAAATGTTACTTTGGCATTTAACAATGCAAGTACAAAGTGAGTTCTTGCAGGTTTCTTCTTTTGTGCTGCAACTGCATATGAGCCTTGCAGAATACTACTTTTATTCTCTCAGTTTGGCTCTCTCTTGAGCAGCAACTGCCAAATAGTTCGAATTCCTCATCTGTTTGACTGTGTCTGTGAATATCTTGCAACTGCTCCTAGCTTTCTGCACTTAGTCCTAGAAGGAAATTCCCTCCCTTCCTGCCCTCTCCTGGATGTTGTCAGTACAGGGATAACTGTAATATTTGAAATACCAAGCGAATCCATCCCCTGTTACGGGCTGGAGTGATGGGAGCTGTGATGTTCTTTCAAGATAGCTCACACCCTTCTTTAAGAGCTGATCTGTGTTGTAAGATATAAAAATAGGGGGGCTCTCTGAATGGGGCTTACATGAATCCTGGGAACATCCACCTTACAACTATAGTTAATTTACAGCTGCTCTAGGTCTGTGGATTAGTAATACATCTGCAGTAGGACAGGGTGTGGAACCACATATTACTGTAGTACCTCATTAAAAGTTTCTTAGGTACCCTTTGTAGCTTTCTAACATGCATTAGTACAGCAGGAAGAAGGGGAAGCATTAAACATGTCTACACTTGTGATTTAGGGCAAGTTTTGTCCAAAATAACCAAGGCATGCGTGTCTCGGGGTAATTGTGCTACTCACAAGAAGCAGCTTATTCTCTCTTTGTTGAACACCTCTTTTAGTTGTATGGTGCTGTTTTCAGCTGGAGCTTGTGGGCTGGCTGGTTGGAATCCCTCTTAATGCTTTGAAGGGAAATTAGACCTGGAATCTGAGAAAATATCTCTTAGTATTTCATAATGTATGTTTCACTGTTGTGCTTCTAGGTATTTAGCAAACAAAACGTAGTTTCTTGCTTTTCATAGTAAAACATAACGCTTACTGATTCTCTCTGTGTGTTCTAAATTTGGGAAGAGTGTGCAAAATCTAATTGTTGCCAGGATTTTTAACTGTTTCAGTAACTCCATCATGACTATTTGCTTATTGACTGTGTTGCTGAGAGACTCCTAATTAGGAGTTGTTCTTGCAGGCTTTCCAAGTTTCCACTACTTCTGAAGCATCTCTAGTACCTTATGATTTGCAGTGCTAGCAATCTCTTATGAAGGCTGTGCAAAATGTAAAAATTGTGTTTCATCATGAAATGAAAATGTCAGATATGGCAAACAACTTTGGTAGCTAATTAATGCTATATGAAATTGGTGGTAATACTTGGAAGTTACTATCTTCCCAAGTTTACATTGTTATGAATGACTGTTTTTTGGCATACATGTGGTAGCTAAATGTCAATTCCTGTTGATTTTATTGAGTCTTTGGAATGTAATTACTGTTGTGCTCTTGAAAATGTCTATAATAAACACTCCCATTCTGTACATGCTGTGCAAAGGAATGTATTGTAGCACTTATACACAGTATAGTAATCCCATGTATAAGAATGGGCTATGTTTAATGCCAATGTAATAATTTCTTTCTAAATTCAGCAACCTTATTTGGGATTACTATTTTACCATTGTTAATACTGGTATTGGAATGATTGCCAAATGGTCACATTTTTTACAGTACTGAAAGAGGAAAGTCCACTTTATATTAAAGCATTATTTTTCTGGAGTTAACAAACAAGTCTTTCTAGGATTACCTGCCAAATAAAGCTTTTAAGGTTATTGCAGGGTTTTAATAAATTCAAGGTGTCTGTATTTGCATATGTTTTTAGTAAGTTAAGGACTTCTCTGTGGGAGGAATACAACTGCTCTGTTTGTTGAGCAGTCCCTTCCAGCATTAAGTCTAACCAGGCTATAACATCTTGGGTTTGTCTTTGGACTTGCTTCTGTGAAAAAAAATGAATTTTTAAAATTTTTTTGGTCAGATCTGATTTCCTTCACAGCCGCCTCCCCATGTGAGGAGCAGGTGATGGTGTAAGGTACCTCAATTCTTTAAATTCACAGCTGATATGGTGGTCATGGCTTGGAGGAGCTCAACACTGTGTTTTCTGCTTCCATAGGAAAGGTCACAGATTCTCTTCTTGAATCAATTAAGACCTAGAATTTCCAAACCATTTAGGAAATGCACTGTTGGTATTCTACCAACAGAATCATCCATAGGGCTGAAGTGGTTGTGGGTGCTTGTATTCAATTTCATGGTTCCTGGTTTGCCTGAGGGGGTTTGGGGTTTTTTTAATATCAGAAGAAATGAAGAGCTTGACTGAACTAACTTGAATGGGAATTTGGAACAATTTAAATTTCCAAGGCTTGTAATAGTGTGAGCATTGTTAATCACATTAGCAAGCTGGCCTTCTCTCAGTGCTGACATGATTTACAGTGTTGGTATTAAGCTTTGCACTATACCAAAGGTAAAGGTGATTTACCAGCTTCTAGTTGGGTTGTTTCTTCTGATTATACAAAACATATTTCATACTCTATGACAGACTATGGTGAATCATATTTATCATTAGAAAATATTTCTCTAAGAAAGAGGAGACCAATAGTACCAGGAGAAAAAGAACCTGGCAAAAGAGTAAAACTGAAAATGGGATATGAACCAAGACTCAAGGGAAATAATGTTAATTTGGACATTGATGTAAATTACTATATCCAAATACAGGTTTCTTATCCATAAACCATATTGGTGTTCAGAGCAAGATTAAAGGAGTCTAATAATGGGATTACCTGTTTAGCAAGCTGTTTTTCAATATTACATTACTCTTCCCTTTCTCTTCATTTCTGCCAAAGGTAAAATGTAAAAAGACAGAACATTTTCATTTATGAAGAGCTAAATTACCATAGATTACTATTAAGGTCTGATATCAGGCCAAGATTCATTTTTTACTTGATGTCTAGTGTTTAAGAACAAGAGATTTCTGATGGGGTACCCAGCCTTTCTTGAGTGCCTGCCAAATCTTGTGTGTCAGCATTCCCTCTGATCTTTTAATGGGGGTTAAAAGGAGAAAACCAAGATTTTTATTACAAGTGGAAAGTAGTTTGCAGTAGAGATTGTTTTCTTTTAGTTATTATAATGATGATAGTGCATCAAATACGATTTTATTTTTATTGGACCATTTTTTCCCCTCTTTGTTTTTTTCTTTAACTCTGAAAAATGGCAGAAAACAGGGAGTGGAGAAACTTTCAGAATTTCTGTTAGTTGGATAATGAAATGCTTTAAAAATATCCTTTGAAGTTTATAAATGAATGTTGGACTGAGCTTCACAGTTGTTTTGTGACACCAGGAAAGGCAGCAACTTGGCACCTTTTTAAAATACTTTCATTAGCATTTTAGCATTGGGTATGTGTTGTTTGGTATCTGCATCCCCAGTGGTCACAGGAGCTGTTTGACTCCTTCAGTGAAAAGTGCTGGGCAGCAGCCAGTTAAATGCAATGCAGGTCTCTGTGGCTTTTCTCTCTGTGTGCTCTGTTATGGCAAAGTCCTGAGCAAGTTACCAGAGCATAGATGTACTTATTGAAAATTTATTTTGTTTCTATACTACTTAATTGAGACTATAATCCCCTCAAGGATTTAGCATCTTTTCTGGTCTATTCAATACTATTTTCTGTTCTGTTATGTTCTACTGCTGAGTTGTATTACTGTTTCATCTGAAATAGATTCTTCAGGTTTGGGTGGTTTTGGCTGGGTTCCCCCTCCCACCTAATTATGGGCATTCAGATCCATCTTCCATTGTCCAATCCTGTCTGTCTTCACCTTCCTTTATAGCTGTCTTAGCTGTAGCATTAACAGTGCCACCAGGAAAAAGGAAAGCAGACTGCAACCCTGCAGCTCTTCCTGGTGAGCTGTGGAAATTCATAATCTCTCTCTGACCAAATGACCTGAAGTCTTAAGAGAGCTGAAGTTGCTTCTTCAAGTGTGTTTTTCTTTGGAATATAATGACTGTGCTTTGTTAATTCAAAATCCACCCTTTTGGGCAGAAGCATGGGGTTTTTAAGACCACCATTAAATAGTGCATGAGAGTTCACTGTTGGAAAACATTTACTCACAGAATAAGAATTTATGCAGAGTGTCAAACAACAGCTGTTGTCAAAATTGCAATTAAAACACCAAACCCATGTTTAACTGCAGGAAAATAATTTAATCTCTCTAATAATTTAATAGGTGGATGGATGATGGGGTCATCCACACAGATTTCTTCCACAATTTTTTCTTTTTTTCCCTCTCTGTTCTCTTCAAATTGGGTAGGGAAAAAAAAAATAACCTGGAGGTGGTGTTTCCTAAAATGGCACACATACATTCCCTATTCTTGTCCATTTGGCCTGAGAATAAGCCCAGCAGCTTTCTGAGAATTTTCGCGAGCCTGTTGCTTTTGCCTGTTGATCACCACTGACTCTGTAGAAAACAATTCCTATAATGACAGCATTAAGCAGTTCAAACTGTCCTTTGCATAAAATCTGTGTGCTTAAGAGGGCTGTACCCTTCATAAGGAGCCTCCTTGAAAATTCACTGGTAGGCTCTATTAGTCCTACTAATGGCTTCAATGAACCTTGTAAGTTCATGGGATTTTAATACCCATAAACTAAAATAATTCTGCCTGGGTCTCATGACTCTTCTCACCCCAATAAATATGCACTGTAACTTCTAGTACAAAAGAGTATACAGTGCTGTGGCTGCTGTTGCTTGATTTCTTAGAGAGGATGACCAGAAGTACGAAGCAAACACACTGAATAAAACCTTGGAAATACCTGTGGGTGGCAGCAGTGGCTCAGGTCATTCAGAAATGAAGTTCCTTGAAGGACTACCTTTGTTTCTAATTAGGGAAAGCACCATAATGAAAAAAAAAAAGAAGAATAGCAGAAGGAAGAGCAGAGCAACATTGGAATATTTTTGCTCTTGGGTAACCTTGTCTTTTCTCTTGGACTCCCTGGCTGCTACTCTTTGCTGGTTGAGAAGGTGGAACATGGGCACCTTTTGCATTTTACTCCAAGAAACCTTTGGAATAGCTGCTGTGGTGTCTTTCCTGCAGCTCTGGTGAAGATTGAGTGATTTTATTTTCCACAGCAGCTGTACTGCTTGAATCTGTTGTGCTGTCAGTAAGCTTGTATGTCTCCCTTTGTTGGTAGATGCCTAGGCAAGAGTAATTTGTGGATGGAGTAAAAGACAGAAGCAGTATAAAGTGTGCAGATGATGTAATGTGGGTAAAACCCCTGCAGAAAGAAGTGTCAGAGCTGTAATGCTGATTTTGTTTGCCATAGTTGAGGGGGGCGGGGGGGGTTGGATGCAATTCTCATTGCACAAAGTTGGGAGGAGGAGATGCCTAATTTTTAATACGAGCAGTTTACAACCATTCACAGTTAAACAGTTTATAGGATTCTTGGTAACAAAAGGTGGTCTAATTATAGAGGAAAGGAAAACAATATAGTGAGGATATTTACAATGTGTGACCTATGTGAATTATGATCTTGTTAACTATGCAAAAATGACAAAAACCAGAGCCATCCCAGTGAATGAAATGTTTAGCCTTTCTTTAATGAACTTTTAATATAGGAGATATGGAGGAGGCTAATTTTTTTGCCTTTAACATCAAAAGAAGCCTGCACTTTGGGTGAACCTGTACTTTCTTAAAATTCAGTGCACTAGACTTCAAACTGGAAAAAAAAATGACAATATTTTTTCTTTACAACTAGCCCACACTAGAGTGTTTAGTTTCTGCCAGTAAATCACATGCCAAGGTTTTCTACTGCCCTCTTAAATCAACTGAAGGTGTGATTTCTTTCCCTGTGATTTTTGTTTAACTTCCCTTTTGTAGTTGATCTTAATTGTTCTTATTTGCAGGCTTTAAATGTTGATGGACTGTGTCATTTATAACCCTTTTTCATTGCACAATGACCTTCATAGGGAAATTTCATACATGTTTTCATTGGACTTTGGTGGTGTTTTTGTTTTATGTATGTAAGTGAAACTGGCAATAAAAATTAGTACACAGAAGTATGGTCTTCTGATTAAAGCAATGTTATAAAAATCTGGTTACACTATAGATAGAAACATTTCAAAATGTTTTGCTAACCTACACTGGAGCTGTGCAAGCACAGATTGCCAAATGTAAAGTCCCTAGTGTATGAAATGTTGTGGTTTTCTCCTGGACAAAACCAACCAATTGTGAATTTTGTCCCAGACTAATATTTCACATAATCTCAGTTGCAATATTTCTACCCTTTGCACCTTCATATTGCTGTTTTTAGTTGGAGGAATGTACCTTGTGCATACTGAGGTGCAAAGAAGTCATGTCCCCTGTTAGTGTGTCATCCTGTGACGGTAAATGAGTTTTACCCCAAGATGTCCTGTCCCTGCCATGAAGCTGTTGCTGAAACTAACAAAGCATCAGGGCTGGGAAGTGATGATGGAGAAAGGAGTTTGCTACAGTGCACTGATAGCAGTGTGATAGTAGTGAGTCATGAAGTTCAGGTAGCTTTGGTTGTGCTCTGCTCGAGTGCATACAGCGGCCTGCCCAAATCAGCATGGCAGGGCACAGGGGACAGAAATGTAGAGCAAAGGAAATTAGATTTAACCCACAGGGTACTTCATGATCACCTTGATGCTGCTGACTCTTAAGAGTAAAATAGATTTGAATGTCCAGAACTGATGGCTTGTTCTAATTGTTTCCACTAGCAGGTCAAAAAGACCACTGCTGGAGAGTTATCTACCCTTTTTGGAAGGATATGAGATGGGTAAGCGTGACAGCCCGTCGGGCTTTTTGGTCTTGTCTGCTTCATGCAATTTTTGAATCCCAGACTTTCGGGCGTATAAGGCAGATCACGTGAAAGCTCCAGCACTTGGACTAGGGTGTTGTAACTAGTGCAAATTTGCCTTCCTTGCTGAGGGTTGATAACATCAGCAACTCATCCCTGGGAACAAGATGATCCTCTTCCTCTCTTGGAAAGATGCAGCTCAAGGGTTTGAAGTTAGAAAAACATGAACTAATTTGGGTTTAGCTAATTTATGGCTGTACAAGAACAGAATTTTCTCATCTTAGTTATTCTTTTCTGTAGTTTGGAAAAGTCTGTTCCAACCTTTCCTCCCAGTTTTGGCCAGGATGACATTAACTGTCTCTTAACGTTCTCTCATTTTTCTTGTTTTCTGTTTCTTAGGAAGGCACAATTACATGTTTCCTTACTTCTTTTCTTTTTCTCCTTCCACTTCCAACTTTTAAATACATTGGCTGGTTTCAACTAATCCCAGTTCAGAGCAGAAATATCAGTTATATTGTTCTCTTATGTTGCATTTTAAATTTTAAATTAATAGAAACAAGGAGGATTCTTTTAACTTAAAATGTTTACCAAAAAACCTTGAGCGTTATGTTTATATATTCCTCATGGCTACAGGTAGAACTCTAGAATAAGCAATGTCTTCTAGGCAGCTGCTCCAAATGAAATCCTTGCCAGCCTCTCTTTGAGGGGGTTCTGTGCACTGCCTGAGAATAAACCAGATTGTAAACATTGTGATTCTGATGCTGGGCTTCCAGTGTAAGTATCATTGGTAGCAGAAGTCCGGTACAAAAAAAACAGAAATAGACTATGTAGGCTGTACACTCTAAGTGTTTATATCCCACTACTTTTCATGGACTAAACAGAGCAACTTCTGACAGTAATTTGGAAGAATGTATCCAAATTGATAATGATGTCTTTGGTGGTGTGTGAGCTAAGTGGTGACAAGGCTGCAGTGTTTTCTCTTGGGGTAAGATTGCTGTCAGTAGTGCTAAAAGAGAACGCTTTTCTTAAAGTAGCAAAATGTTGTTTCAGTGCCCATTACTGCAGTATCACATGCAGAGTTAGTATATTTTTATTGCATTAATAAACAGAGTTTTGTCCTTCTCTGTCTGTTGGCTTTAAGCCTTAATCAGAAGATATCCTTCAGAGCAAAAGGGCAAATTTGAGATTTGGGTGCTGCTGATGCTGAAGCCAGCATTGCGTTTCTTGTGGAATATCTCCAGATTTATCTGTGTTCAAAAGGAAAAAAGCAAGCCAGGTGCATGCCACAGAGCAGGTTAGAGGGCAGTATGAGGAAACTCCATTTGATCTCTCAGCTCCCCTATTTTCTCTGTTCAGTATCTCTGCTGTGTCCTGCTATGCTCCCTTTTTCTGAGGGGAA
Organism: Polioptila caerulea; assembly: GCA_013397295.1. Taxonomy (NCBI): domain Eukaryota; kingdom Metazoa; phylum Chordata; class Aves; order Passeriformes; family Certhiidae; genus Polioptila; species Polioptila caerulea. The sequence continues at coordinate 434,529 of VYXF01026440.1, read as the reverse complement.
GTGTGAGCATGTTGTATGCGAAAAGACTATGCCCTGAATATACAGCTAGTAGTGCCAAGAGTTGAGCAAAGTGGAACTGACATACCTGCTCCTAGCAGCTGCTTCTTGTATAATTATGCTCTTCCATCCATACTCTCATAAATTCCAAGTGTTTTGAGTGGCATAGTTATCGTTTAGGACATATTTGAAGCAGGGCAACTCCAAGAATTTTGTCCTAGATGTTTAGAATGGGCAGATTAGGATTGAACCATGGTTTTCTAATTTCTAGGAGTCATTTCTCACTGGATGATCTTTTTCTTATCTTCCTCGTTCTCTCTTTCATGTTGAGACCTTTGTTTTGCAGTCTTCTGAGAGGAGGTAATGATGAGGATTACATCATATGGATTATAAAAGAGCATTTAACCTCAGCTAAGAGACTTTACACTCTATGTGTTGTTGTTTGCAGACTCAGGAGAACAATTTAATTGACAGATGTGGAAATAGCCATTGGTCTTTGTTCTAAACAAATTTACTTAGACCGCAAGGCTGAATTTTGTTTGACAGTAGCTGAAACAATAAAGGTTTACACTACAAAAATTAGTTTGTTAGAAGGATCTGAAGCATCTCTGTTGAACTAAATTAAAGCTTCAGTGCTGGCAAACAAATGCTCATCAGTAGTTGGGGCCAGAAAAATCTTGTGAAGGAAGGTAATAAATCATCAAAATTAAGTGTTTTAATCAGATTTCAAATTAAAACAATAGAGGGTTCATTCATATCTATTGCAGGGTAGTGGGATTCTCTGCAACAGTCTTTTTATAAGCACTTTGCTGTTGAATAGCATTGCCACAATCAGTATGTAGCAAACCTCCAGAAGATGAAAGAAACCCTAGTTTGTTCTGAATGTTTCATTTTATGAACTATTTGGCTCAATTTCAGTTTTAAAACTGTAGTATATGTCATAGATCTTGAAGCATTGAATGTTAAAGAAGTGATTAAACATAGTTTTAAGTGTTCTCTGCCTCAAGTTCTTAATTGAGAGCATAAAGGAGTTTGCCTTGAGAGTTACTTGGAATAATTAGTCTTCCAGGTATCTTATTTTAAAAGTAATTGCTTTTGCTACCTCATATAGTGTCGGTGGGATGATATTAGGTAGTCCTTATGGAGAGCCTGTTATGGGAATCAAATTTTGACTGCAACATCTTGTTCTTCACCTTAGGATCTAACTTTTTGAACTGTTAATACAGGTGGCTTCCCCAAAATGTTGCTTAGGGATTAGATTCAGAAAGAAGAAGAAAGCAGTGAAACAGAGTTTAATTGTCATTCACTCTGCTGCTTCTTTATATTGCAATTTCATTGTTTCACTAGTTCTTCAGTGCTATGGTCTGATGGTCTGATTGAATAGGCAAGACCTGAATTTTAAAACTTGAGTCATGATCCCTCTTGTCTCACAGCTTTCATCACTTAATTAAGGTTTTGAAAAAGAGTGTGGTATTTCTTACTGTTGCTTCTATACTGAAGCAAGAGTGGCAAAATGGAAAAAGCCAGTTACAGCTTGTAGCATAAATACCCTGTGACCCTTGACATAGTGTAGGGGTTCATCTTCCACCCTTTCCCCAGTTCTATTTTGAAATTGCTCTGTCTTCAGTATTCCAGTAACAATTTCGAGGCTTCCCATGTCATTCTGTAACCCAACACAGCTGGAAGTGTGCCAGGGCTGTTGGGATCGTATGCAGCTCTGTAACTTTGACATGTGTGTGGAGTGTTTGTTCCCCATCAGCAGTTTCACATCCCAGCAACAAGAAGCTGAATTATTACAAGTGATTTGCAGCCAGGTAGCATTTTTTGTCATTAGATATTTGTTCTGTAGTTACAGGAAGTGAAGCGGGTTTATGATGACAGTGAGAGGAAGTGACTGAAAACACATAATAGCTGGAAAAATTTCTCAATTTTAGTGTGTCTGAACATTCTGTCGTGTTTGCTTAAAACAGGGAGAGTGGTCTGCATCTGTACCGCTGTGATAAATAGAATGCTACGGTATGTGCACTCCTAGGTAGGGCAGCTTCCTCCTACAGCAGACATATGGAAAAGCCTTCCCAGGATGGCAGTCATGCTGCTGCAAACATGCTTAGGAAAGTACAGGCTGCCAGAGCAGGCTGTTGCTGGTTTTATGGTTTTGAATGTTTCTCCTCTTGTCTTTACAATTACGCTGCAATATGTCATGGGGGAGTAGAATAGAGGAAGCCACATCAGACCAAGTCATCATTGCTTCTTCATTCTCCACAAAGCTTATGGCTAGAGGAATTCATACACTATGGAGGTAGTAACATGCTTAACAATTGGTTTTTTGTTTTTTTAATATAGGCACAGAAGTGATTACAGTAACTCTTACCCAGCCATTCCTGGAAGATGACAGAAGTTGGTTATTTTTTAGGTTTGCTCAGAACAAAATTTTAAATACCACTGTATCTCCTTCTAATAGCTTTTGAATATGTTGGCAGATATGTGCTGTGATTCCACTGAGCAGTTAAAATGGATAATACCTCAATGGTAATAGGTTTCCAGAAGCTTTATGCAGCTTTTGGGGTTGGAGGGATTATTGCCTCTGCAGAGAAAGTGAGAGGGAGAGATGTGGAGTTTCCCTCTATTTGGCAGTTGGTTGACGTGGATGGAGCTCAAACAAGGCTGTTTCTGCCTGGCCAGTAACAAGCATAGGATTGCATATTTAAAGCAGTGGGATGTCCTGGGATATGTGTGAAAATCGAGGATAGCATATGTGGGATTTACAATGCCTTCATTGACACTGGCAGGCAAGAGTCTGAGGACAGCAGAGGTAGTACTGTGAAACACTGGAGACAGGACGTCTAAGTGACATATGGCAAATCTAATGGAAATTTGTTTGGCTTTTTCATTGTGTACATAAAACAGTCTAACCCAAAACTCAGCTTAGAAGATCAGGCTGTGAGTTCAGGCCAGAGAAGCTTTATTCTAGAGAGATCACTGTATAAATAGCTGAGGAGGTTCTTTTGAGAAGTGGTGATCAATTAATGTGCAATTTGGTGTTTAGTGAATTTCAAGGGCTATGAAATTTTGTTTTTGAGGGATACAGCTGTGCTGCTCACATTTGACACAGAACTTGGAAACACATCATGGTTCTGCCTATATAACTGCTGGAGGTTTCCAAAGTAAGATTACTGGTTATAGTATTTCTTAATTTGGTAATAGGGCTATCACTTTTCAATTTACATTTCCATCATTCAAGTTATTCTAGAATCTGTAGATTCCAATTACTTGCTAGATTGATTTAATTATTTTGTAAAGAAGAATTTGCAGAACAGCTTCTTGACAACTGCTAGGGTATGGTTACAGAAGAGCTGAATCCATTAGGTTTAGCCTGGGTTTATGAGAGTTCATGGGGGTAAGGAGTGGTTGTTACTATGAATGTGTTTGTCAACTTCATAGAGTTTGTAATTACAACTGGCATTTCTTAGCCTGTTGATATCTGAAAAGAGATATTATTTGTGACGCTTGTAGTTGGAGAGTTCTGGGTAGGGGAATGTAAACTACTTGATTAAAACCTGCTGTGCTGATTGTTTTACTCTTGTGGGAAAAATACATTCATGTTTCACTTGAAAATAGTCTCTTTAAAAATGTTAACTTTCACCAGAAAGCTGGATGACTTTAAATAAATAAATAAAACTAAACTGTGATAATTATATCTTCTATTGGGCTCTTGAGTGCAAATGTTGCAGTTTAAAATGGCTACGAATTGAATGTGAGCAACTTCTAGTATTACTTCTGGTAATAACTGTGTCTTATTCCTTCAGAACTTTTATGCAGCTGGTTTAAATAAAATAAATGCAGATTGCCTTTAGTAGCCTTCCACCGTATTTAACTACTGTTGGAGTTTTCTGAGGCTTCTTGATGTGAAGTTCCCTTGCACCATCATTAATATAATTGCAACAGGGAATTACTGTATTTAGTGCTCACTAAATTGTTTTAATAGGTTTGTAGTATGCGTTTGTTCTTCTTGAAAAGCCATTTGAATTTCTAACTTCCTTGGGCACCTGAAGAGAGACTTAATAGCTATATAAGTCTCCTGAGGCATGATCCCAGGTGGATAAAAAGGCATTTGCTGACTTCTGTGTTTCAAACCAGGCTGCTGGCGGAGAGTTCATTTCTTAGGTGATAGGTTTGCTAGAATTTTCTTGTGTCAAATATGGGATTATGAATATGGGATTACTTAAACTGGAAAGAAAGACCAGATATGGGATTACTTAAACTAGAAAGAAAGACCTTACTCATCTGTTACCATAGCTTCACATCTGTAATGTCATATCTGGGAAATTAATGTTTGTATTATTTTGTCCTGTGTAGTGTAATAAACAGAATAAAAGCTGTTAATTTACTTTAATACTATAATAGTTGCCTTGGGTGTATTACTACTCAGCCTGAAAATGTGAAGTTGTAATGCTGGTGAATGAGGATCGGCAAGTGAACAAAGGGGTCTGTGAGTAAAAGTAGTTTGTGTTGTTACTTTCTTTCGTGGCTTGTACAGCAAATGTCTAATTGTCTTACCTTGTGTCCTTTTAACAACTGGCTGCCCTGATTCAGTATGGATTCTTGAGCCCTGATGTAGAGCAATGTTTCTGAAAGAAATGCTAGCAAGAAAGTTGTAACACTTGGTTTGAGAATGTCCTGCTTTAAAACAGGAGATTGTTTTAACCTTGTGTACCATGTAATGTATTTATGTAACTATATTCTTCTCCTAGGGATGAAACCAGTTCCTTTATGCCTGTAGTGAGGAGCATCATGTTGTGTGTGATGTGGCTCCTAGTTCCATTAAATTACAACTATGTGGTTCATAATGTGCATTTCTCTGTAATCTCTGTAGAACAAAGATTTCATGTCCTCCTAAGAATACTCTGTACAGACAGTGGGTTATCTCTTCATCATCATTCTTAAAAATGGTCTGTTGAGCACCCTGAAAGGTTTTCTCATTTCTAAGAAGGAGAACAGATGGTGTTTGTAGAACTGGTTGTGTTTGTTCATTGCTTAAGTTCCCACTTCAGGTATTTGAGGTATTAATCTTAAAAGAAACCCCATATAAAGGAGGAAAAGTATTTCATATAATATTACCTCTGCATGACTTTGGAGAAGGGTTAATGAAGTTCTTTCATATTTAAAACTTACTAAATATGTATATATATATAAAGTTATGGAAGAACTACAGAGAAATATTTTTACTCAATAGTCTTTTGCATTACTCTGGAATTCAGTGTTTTGGCTACAGTTTTGAGACTTATATAGGACCTTAGCACATGAACCATGAAAGAAAATAAATCTAGGAATATAAGGGGGAAAGGAGGAGGAAGAGTGTGAAAAAAAATCACCAGCTGCGTAGAGTAGTATTTGCCATTCTCTGCTAATACAACACAAAATGTTGTCACTTGTTCCCTGAAAGATGTTTTCATGAAGAAGTTAGCTCGGGGATATATTCCAGCCATGGCTAGGTCTGTGTCATATGTATGCTTTTTGAACTGTAACAAAGAAAAACAGGTAATCGCGTGAACAGTCGTCATCTCTCATTGGCTGTGTTCATTAAAACAATTTTTTTGCTCCAAAGTGTTAAAATTCATGTTTCAAAAGCTGATTAACAAAGCACCTAAGTGCTTATCTTGTCAAAACATCATCACCAGTTTCCCATGAATATTGGAAGTGCCTTTTTTCTGGTGCTCCTTCAGTTGCATTTCTGTTCATTCTTAGTGCAGTCCAGTTAGAATGTATTTTTGAAGGTATTAAAAATTATTGAAATACCTCATGGCTGTCTTCCTATCTTGATGATATCCTTGTTTTCATCCTTTTTCTAAAATAATACACAATAATCACGTTTAACACATCTAAAATGTGCTGTCACCATGGAGATACTTTGCTTGTGGTCTCTGGGGAGTTCCTCTGCTTTGAATCTCTCAAACAATGTCCAGTGCAAACAGAGATTGGTGGAACATATCCATCTGCAGCTATCATCCTAAGGAAAAGAAACAAGCTGGAGTGAGCTGTTGTTAGTATGGCACATTTTGGTTTTGTGGAAGTTAAGCCTGTGTCATGTGGATGTGGAGCAGGACATAGACAGCAAGATGTCTACTGGAAGTCAAATCAATGGCCCTAACAGTGAAGATTGAAGTGAATTTTATGAAAAGAACGTATAAGCAATCATAGTGAAAATACTTTATTCATCCAGGGTGTGTGGTCTCGTGACTTCCACAGCTGTTTGCTTTCTGAGCCACTGGTAAAGCAATGCAAAGTGGGACCATTCCGGATACATCTGTCCTCGGATTTTATGTGAAACAGTTGAGGTCTGATTGTTTGTTGACAGCAGGTATTTCCATCTTTGCAGTGATTCATGAAACCCTGAAGTTCCCTACTGAGAGCCTTGAGACAAACCATTTAAACTCAAAAATGCTTTGCTGAAAGATGTCATAATCCTGTACTGAAAGGTGTAAGGCCATGCCAGGAGTTTAGGCAGCTGTGACATGCTATCCTGAACCATGTGGAGGGGTTTGAATACATGGACTCTCTTCCAAAGAAGTAGCTCTGTTGAATACATAGGAAGTGGAAAATTAGTGGAAAGTATGCAAGTGAGACAAAACACCTTGTGCAAAAATCAAGGTCATGATGGCTGATGAGCTCACAAGACATATGGGCATACTCATGCATCCCAGGGCTTGCATTAGCCCCACTGTTGTCTCTTGTAATCATTTTCTTGATGTTATTTTTTTGGCTGCTGGTTTCCTGTTCTTTAATAATGTCATGCTGCCATTTTCTTGCCAGTTTTCGTCTGCATCACCCTTCACATAGGACAAACATAAGCAGACATAAAAAATTTAACTTTCATCTTAGTTGAAACTTTGAATTCTGACACAGAAGGAAGCTTGTTCTCTAGAGGCACTGCCACCCTTGTCCTCTCTTAGCCACACTTTATTGTGTATAAAAGGTCTTGTTTTTGCCTCATGAACTTTTCACAGAGCAAATTACCATTTATCTGAGGCTTCATAAGATACAGTTCTTGCGCACTTCATTTTATTCTGGCTGATAAACTGAGTAATGACAAATTAATTGCTTTCATTTTTGACCGCCTTGCTGGAGAGTTCTGACCCCAGTGTCATTTTGCACGACAGCAGTAGTATTTTGACAAGTAAAATCTCTGCTCTGTTTCTGTAACTATGGCCCAGTGCAGTCTACCTGTTTTCCCCTGTGGCAGCTATTTCAAGAGTTGAACTTTCACTACGTGGTTGGCAATGTGCTGCGGTGCCGCCAGGGTTGCAGGTAGTGGAAGGCAGTGCCTGATTTCCCAGGGCAGCCTGTGTCTGTGATTATTTCAGAGAGGCATCTGATAAGAGTGATCTGTAACTTCATCTTCTGTGTTGTGCTGCCAGTGCCATCATCATGGCCTAATGGCCCAAAAGATGAGTGCAATGCATTACAAGAATTTTAAAAATAAATATTGTGAGTCCTATTTGCACCTAGTTCTTAACCAGATAGACTCAGTTCTTCTAACACTATTTTCACTTCAGTATCTGTTAATCTAAGTTGTTTGATCTCAGTTTCTCCATTGTTTGCCCTCTTATCGTGTAGGTTACTCCTCAAAGGCAGTAAGATTAAGCTGTGTGAAGAAAGGTTGCAAGATCAAGCCATTTGTTCTTCTAAGCTTATGCCAGAGGCTACAGCATATAAAACAAATCAATCTTAATAACCATCTAAATTACCTGGGAAATGATTTTCATAACTACTTGTGCCTTTCTTACATCTCTTATTTTCTGAGTTCATTTTGGTTTTGGCAGTATTGCTTACTCTCTCACATACTCGGCAGGAAATAGCAACAAAGATGGAGACAGTTTAACAAGCAAAAATTTGCTCTTATCTATAGCTTGCTAGAAGTGAAATTTGCATAATAAATCAATTCCAAACTGGTGATGGGGAAAGCATCATAGTACAAACAGTTTTTTCCTTGATTTTTTCTGTAGTCTTGATTTGGTATGGTGTACTCTGAGATTCTCAGAAGTCACAAAGAATGAAGGATAAAATCTTGTGCTTCAAATTTAGTTTTATGAGTTAAACTTGGCTTTGCATAATTGTCCCCCCCCCCCCTTGTGTTCTTAACCTAGACTCCAGCTTTTGTATACTGTTACTGTACATTTTGTTCCTGTCCAGCGTTTTGTCTGGTTTATCTCCAAGGTCTCGAAAGACTGGCTGCTCATCTGAACAGGCGAGCTGCTCTCTGTCCTGGCAGTGCTTGAGAGTTCAAATGTCTGGCTTGTCTTTTGGTGAAAGAACCTGTTTGTTTGACAGGTCAAATACCAACCTAAATTTTGTTATTGGAGATAACTTTTTGTGATCTTCAGATTTCCTCTGAAATTAAATTGCTGCATAGCTGTTACAAGCAGGTTGGAGTGAGGAGAATGAGACAGACAGAGAACATGCCAGAATAGGTAAAATAAATAAGAGTTATAGCAGTTCTCACATACAGCAGTATTTTCTGGTTGAACTTGGAGCCAAATGCTGGTAGCTCACAGGGTCCCTGAAGTTCAGGCATAGTGAGAGTGCAGCAGTTATGCTGAATGTACCAAGTCCTGAAACTGGGATTTCTCCCAGAAGCAGTTGTGAAATGTGTCTGGGGGAAGGGGGAAGAAATGCTGCTGCTTATCCAGTTAAGTTAAAAGTTCCTTATGGTGTGGCCTGATATTGCTGAGAATGTGGGGAACCTCCATGTTATTCACCATGAGAAGAGTTGAAGAATTTACTGCACCTGGAAAATGCAAGTTTTTTGAGACTGGTGTTCCCAGGAGTTCTGTTTGTTTCAGTAGGCAGGAATCTCTAACTTTAAATTGCTTCATGCTCTTGAGCTAGTTTTAGGAGCTGTATGCATTTTAAACATGATGTTGCAGGTTTTGTGTGTGTGAGTTCAAAATAAAAAAATAAATAAGTTTCTAAAAGATACAAGTAAACTAGCTGTTAAAAGCCTTCCTTATTAACTGAAACAATGATTTTTGGAAAACAAAAATCTTCCTTTGCTACAGATTTGACTGGCTGACTTAAGTGATGCATTGAAGTTGAGTTCTTTTTCTGATGAATGTGCCATAATTTTGGACTTAGTTCCATTGCATAATTGTTAGCTAGATACACTAAAAATCTAGCTAAATCTCTTCATGCAGCTAAAAATCCCATTCAAATAACTCCCATATTAGTTTGATTTTAATTTCTTCCCTGTGTTTTCTTTCATTATTTTATTTCAATCATCTTTTCCACAAATAGGTGGATTGTCTGTTCTGTGGCAAATTATTTGGGAACATCATTAAAGCTTTAAAAACAGCAGGACTTACATTAAAAGGAGTTCAGCTGATCCTGATGTTGCAGAAGTAATAGTGCAGCTGATTGTGATGACAAAGTAATGATGAGATGAGATCAGAAAATACATGCCTCTGAGAACTGGCTGTCCTTTTGATCTGTACTGATGCTATTTGTCAGCTTTGTGCTTCAAAGAATGTGTCCAATGATGTGTATGGAGGTAGCTGATACTGTGGGTCTTACAGAAAACAAACTCGAGGAGCAATTGAAAAGTTGACACAAATTTGGAAAAATTGAACAGGAAATAAAAGGCTGATGGTGACAGATGACACCCACTAAACTGGGAAATTCTGAACTGGGAAGGATTTCGTTTTCCCTTTCAGAGGATGGCATTGGTTAAATAGATAAGATGCAAAGTTGCCTGTCAAGTTCTACCTCTCTACTCTTTGTTTCAAAGTAAAGGAAAAGGGGTTAAAGAAATGCTTAGAAGAGCAGAAGAAAGAAGGGTTATGCTAGATAGTATCTCCTTCTGTTTATGTTGTCAAGATTCTCTTGTTTTGTCAGCAAGGCTTTTTGTTTATGACAGTTCCTTCTTTCTATACCTGTTCAGCAGATAACTTAAAACAGCAAGCTACCGAGATATGGAAAGAAATTGTGATAAGACCTATCAATGAATTTCCATTTTCTGTTTCAAAAGCGTTCTTAATTATATCCTTTCCACATCTAAATGCCAAGCTTTTTTTGTGCTCACAGTGTCAGCTTTTGGACACATTCTTTGTGAGTTTCAATAAAAGTTTCATGTGGTTTTTAAAGAAAATTAGCAAAAACTGTGTTTCCCTAGTATTAAAAATATTATACCTATTTCGTTCACATGATATCTCTGTCTTGGAGCAAGTTTTAGAACTTAAGAGAGTGGAAAGTGGATTCTTTTTAGTGAAAATTGTCAAGGTTACAATCTCTGGAAATTATTCACTGTAAAGAAACAAAAGTTTCTAAGAATTCTTTTAAGTTTCCCAGAGGCTGTTTGTTAAAGAGTTTAAGAGATTATTTCCTTGCAACTCTTTTGATGGGCTGCTGAAGTCTCTTGGAAGGGAGACCTGAAAGCTTTCTCTCTTGTTTCTCTGACCAAAAATGAGAGTGAGCACAAACTGCCTTTAGGGACTGCTGACAGATGAGGAGAGGAGGAGAGGAGGCAAAGCTTTTCGATATTGGGTTTAAAGAAGAGCAGAGGTCCAAGCAAACAGGCCAAGGTTTGAATTCAGTTTTTTGCTTTCCAAGTCATGGTCTATGAGATCTGTAGGCCAAGAGTTTTCAAACTCTTATCAGACTTGATAGGTCCAACTTGAGAAGCTGGCTTAAAAATTTAGGACTAAAATTTCATTTGACTGATTTCCAGATTTATCAGACTGGGCCATGTGTGTATATATATGTGTGTGTATGTGTGTATACATATGTATAATGTACATATGTATGTATAATTATTTGGTTTTATTGTTATTTCATAAATAGGACAAAGCAAGATGTATTTTTCATTTAAAAATACAAAACATGAACTCTTTCTGGGGTTGTCAGGTTTACCCAACAGAAGGGCTTAGAAAACACAGACTATCTCTAATTAGTAAGACTGTTTTATAACTGAAATTAAAATTTATTTTTAAAAACTCTAAACCCACACACCTAGTTTCAGATGTTCATTTTGTATTACTAGGTATCAGTACCAAAACTGATTTAAAATTTTGTCTGATAGCTGATTTTTCTGGTCCTTACAATCCTTCCTCCTGTCTTGTATGCATACAAAGAAAAATGTATAAAATAGGATGGTATTTCTAGCCTGTGTGTGCCTCATGTGGTAACTGTGAGGTCATCAAAGATGGTTGGGTGGGGTTTTTTCCCCCAAGATAGCATCAGTCATTGGAAAAACAGCTCATACACTGGAAGGTCAGTTAACACAAGGAACACACAAATGAATTGTGTATCTGTTGTGTCATAAAATCTGTTCACATTTCATTGTACATACTCAGTGAGGAACATTGCTTATCAGAAAATTTCTGAGCAATACACAAACTGATTAAAAGAACAATCAGCAGTGCATTTTTCAACGTCTTCTAAAGATACTTGATTCCTCTGAATTTACATTAAACTCACTGCTTGGAGGTATTTCTTCAGTGTAAGAGCACTTCAGGATTTTGCGGCAGATGAAAGTTTATAACATAAACCATAAATCTCTCTACACACACCCACACCCTCCAATATAAAATAAATGAAACCCGAAGGTTAGATGCAATAACACCCATTACTTATGCAGACGTATCCATAACAACTAGTACTTACCTCAGTGCTTTCTGCTTGAGGATGATGAGCCTATATATACACTGGGTTTTCTCATCAAGGCATACTGTATGCCCTGTGTTTTCATAAAACACTGTAATTGGAAATAGTCTGACAGAAGCCTTCCAAGTCTTCATCTTGGCAATGAATCTGGCTGCAAAGTGATTCTAGTTGTACAAAGCATTTGAAACTGTTTATCTCTCACTGCTGGTATTCATTGATATGTTTGTATTTCTTCAGGGTCTCCTCCAGGCCTGTAAAATTCTCTGCAGTGCTTCAGCGGATATTTTGCCAGGAATATGACAGTGAACTCGAACCAAGTGCTTCTTTTTTATTTTCAGGGTGGTAGTTTTGGGTGTCATCCTCCCCACCCAGCCTGATCACTCTATTTTAGTGGCTCCAAGCACTTGTGGATGATGGAATATTTGGATGTGTGCAGTGACTAGAGTTATACACATTCTCTTGTGTTTTCTCCTCAGTGTTGTATACCGTACAGACTGAGTTATTTGTTTATTTGGTACCCTGATGCAGCCACAGAGAGCTGTGGTCAATGGCTCAATGTCCAGGCTGAGGCTGCTGATGGATAGTGTCCCTCAGGGCTCTGTCCTGGAACTGGTGCTCTTTCATGGATCAATGGCAGAGAGTGTGATCAAGCACACCCTCAGCGAGTTTGCAGATGACATGAAGCAGAATGGCACAGCCATTTTCTCAGCCTGGAGAAGAGAAAGCTCCAGGGAGACCTCATTGCAGCCTTCCACTACTGGTGATAACAAAGGCAAATGGCACTTTGTTTCTATTGGAACTGTGGGGGAAAAAAAATGAGCTTATGGGAAGATTCTGAAGTACAGTTATACTCACATCTCACTGTCTGTAGATACTTAATTGCACCATCAAATACAGTGTACCCTCAGGAATCTTTTTTAATTTTATGCATCACAAGCAGAAGAGAGCTGAAGTGCAAAAAAGTAAAAATAAATGTGAATTGAGCAAAGAAATGAGGACTGTTATGCAGTCTTTGAGCAGGAAATTGGCCTTGAGGCCTTTGATCCTAGCCAGTGCAGAGTATTCACTGTTATTTAAACTGGGACCAAAAGTAACTTCAGTACTTAATAATTTTCTTTGAGATAAGCTTTGCCATTATTGATAGTGGGCTAAAAGTACTTATTATGCTATGCTTTTTCAGGGTGCTTCATGACAGTTCTTTTTCTTATTGGCTTTAAACCTGAAGGAAAGAAACTGATCCTTTTATACCTGGACAGAAAACAAGACCTAAGACATGGTGCTTGTGCTGGAGACCAGGACCATGTCCAGACTTACTGTGAGAAGCAGAAAAGGAGAGAATCATAGAATATGCTGAGTTCTGAGGAACCCATCAGGACCATCCAGTCCAGCACCTGGTTCTGCTTGACTTTTTAAGGGTCCTATCTTGCAGAAACACAACGTAGGTTGGCTCTCTCTCCATGTCCACTGTTCCAGGCAGTGTGCTAGCTGGTGGGCTTCCTTCTTTGTTCACGTTGAACATAACTGGATTTAAAGAGCAGTGGGTTTTTGCTGATGGCATTCCTCTCACATACAGAGCCCAAGCAAGTCTCAGTGAAACCACTGAGCAATAATTGCAACTATTGATCATTGCCAGAGAACAGTGAAGTTCCTTTGCTGGTTGTGGCAGATACTACAATATTCCTTTCCCATTCCACTCCAAACCTGCTCTTAAATAACCAGGCCTGATGAACAGCAGAGAGGTGATTTGCATGGGCAACTGTAGCTGCTGCTGCATTATAGAAAAAACAGTCTGATTTCCTTTTTGGTAAATTAGGTGATCAACTGGAGATTAGGGACCATTGATTTCATATGAGAAAAGAAATCAAAGACTTTTGTTATGCCTATTTGAGGAAGAGTGTGTGTGGGTTCCTCAGACCTCTAGTTAGCAAGCTCATCCTTCTGTGAGATACCTCAAACTCTACCCCCTCTGTTAACTTGACGTGAATTAATAGCAACAGGACGATGAGCTCTGGAGATGTCCCTCAACTGAGATTTTTGACTTAATTCTAAAATATCACATAGGGGTTCAAGAAACAGTTAAAACCTTTTGTTAAGAGCGGAATTTTTTTCCTCGTGGGTCTTGGTGGCTTGATCTGTTAATTAAATAGTTCATATGGGTCTTTTCCATCTCCTGTATTACAACCTGAATTTGAAGCAGCTATTTTACAGCTGTCTTGTGTTCCCAGGAAAGCCTCACTGCTGTCTGAAGCTGTTCATTGCAAAGTGCATTGAAAAGAATTTATGATCTTGGTTCCTTTGCAGCTGGAGTGGCTTTTAATATTGCAAAACATACTGATTTATAATCTTAACTGGTAGCTGCAGAGAGGAGGCCATTTATTGCATGGACATGGAGAATGAGCTATTGTATTCCCAGCAGACACTACCTCAGGCTGCAACATGACTGTAGTGCAGTCTGCCTCCTGTCATCCCTCCCTGTCCCAGGCCACTGATGATTTATGCTGATGGATGGTAGAGCATGTTGTACTTTCCTGTGCCTTCCTTCCACTGTCCACCAGATTTCTCTCCATTGAAGTCAGATAGCAAAGGGTTGTCAGAGTGCTTGGGTCTCATCCTCTGGTGGAATGATACGCCGGTACTTTCATGTTGGGAAGTCAGTCTTTACCCCAGTGATGCAAGAGTAGAAAAACTTACATTTTAACTGCTTAGAGTAAATTTCTGCCTATCAAGGCAATGCAGAGAGCATTTTTGACAGCTGTCTGTCTGGTACATTTCTTTGATAATGAATTTATTAAAGTTTTTTCCAGGTGTGTTAGGAAGAAAAAGAGAAATCTAGTTAGCAAAAGATGTAAACAATTCCTAACATCAAACTGGAGAAGTGTCTCAAAGCTATTTATGATTCAACCAAAATGTAGGACTTCATTGCCCCTTTCAAAATAAAAACAAGAAAACTTCTACTCCAGGATCATACATTAGTACTTGGCATGGGCAAATTTCAACTAGCAAGAAAAGAAATTATCTTTATATACTTTTATTTCTTTTGATTTCAACCCCCTTCTCCTTCCCAGGAAGAATAAAAACAAAAGAGAAGTTATTCATGTTTCTGGCTTCAGGGGTAGTGCTGACATGGGAACCCTCGAACAATATGCAGCTTTTTTCTTTGTTACAGGGCTTTTCTAAGGATCTTGTCTGCAGTTCATTGCCAGACAATCTCAGTCTCCTGCTGAGGTGGTTTGTTTAAGGTGTTTATTTTCAAGCTCTTTAATTCATGCCACCTTCCCCACGGTTTTCTGTCATAGAAGATGTTTGTCTTCATTTTGACTCGGCTATTAGGTAGTCCACTGACTGCAGTGGAAAGCTTTAGAGCTAGAATAAATTATGGGGGAGTTACAAGGCATTTCTCTGCTTCTCTCTGCAAATCAACACCACTCTGTAGAGCAAGGGCTGAGCACGCTGACACTGCATTAAGGAATGAATATTAGAACTTGCTAACATCCAAACTGAATGGAGAGGGAGATAATTCACATAGCTTTAGTAGATGTATTTAGAGACAGGAGTAGGGAATAGAAAAGGCTTATTGGAGGGACAGGGAAAATGCTTTGGAGGAGGGGGGAGCATTTTTGCTGGTGGTCTTAATTTCTCTTGTAATCCAACCACCATACTTGCACACCATGCTAGACCTGAATATGAAAAGAGTTCAAAGCAATTTGAGTTAAATATTGTAAATTAATCCTGGCAGGAATGCAGTTGCATTTTTGTGATGCTAATATACAGGTGTCTGTTGAGCCCAGAGAAATATTTTGTTGCCACTTGGGTTCTTTCATTAGTTTGTTTAGAAACAGCAAACCAAAGCTCTTCCTCTGAACCAACACCCTTTAACAGGCCATACCCTTTTAAATAAGCCTTTGATGGAAATGTTTTAAAGGGTTTTTTTTTTAATCTTCTAAAACTATTTCTTGAGAAGAGAGAAACAGAATAGAAATAGAAAGCAGTTGCTGTTGCAGGCAGTAACATACTTGGAAAGTTATTTGGACATACTTGGATGTTACTTTTCTGATGTTACGTGCAATTTCACTTGTAAGGTCATTATTGAAATACGGGGTTTTTTGAAGTTGAAAGTGTCTCTTCTGTAGACTGATAGTCTTTTGAGGCCAAATTTTTTAATGTTCTTTAGAGGATTTTTAAAAATTGTGTTTACAAATAACTCCAGCAGAGTAAGTAACAGCATAGCTGAGTAAATATTGAGACAAATTAATCAGAGAAGGGTTTGTCCTTAGCTTCAGAAGCTTCAGAATCTTTATCTACTGTCTGCCTTTTATCATATATTTTAAATAATTTCAGTAAATGTATGTTGTGCTTTTTGTTTCCTACTTGGGTGTTGATCAGAGGAGGAACAGTACAGAATAAAAACCATATTAAGATTTATTGCTGTAATAATTGATAATGCTGTCAACTCCTAATTGATTAATTGCTGTTTAGTAGTAACAGTAGTAGAATTTAGAAGGTACCATCACTGTACTGTCACTTTTGGAAGTAATTTTCTTTGTCAGCTCCTAACCTTAAAATTAGCAGCTGGAGTGTTCAGAAGAATGTGCATCTTTTTTTGAGTTACCCTGAAAGGTGTGCATATATACAGTAGATATTTTAGTATCATGATCTGAGAAGGCCTTGCTTGAATGTCCTCTTTTCCTCCTTACCTGTTTCTAAGTTCTTCCTGATTATAATGACTTATAATACATAAGAATAGCAAAATAACTGGTGTTATGGAATTTCTGAATAATCCATTTTTCAAATGGATTATTCCATTATTTTCAAATACAGTAAACTTAACACTGTTTTGAACAGGGCTGTACTACCTGTTAAAGTTACCCTGAGCTAGGAGTGAGGCATTGCTTGTCTACACTATTAAATCAGAAATAAACAACATTTCAAACTCACATGCAAAAATGAGTGAACAGATTTTTCTTCTGTACATAATTCAATGCAAGGAGAAATTTTACTGCTTATAGGAAATTTTCTCTTTCATATCTTTTTCTTACCTTTACTTAATTAAAACTGATTCTGACATACTAGTGCATTTATTAGAATGCTTGATCCCCTTAGATGTTCCTGAGCAGAAAATGATCTTTCTCTGCTGAGAAGCCTGACCTTGACTTGTGTGAACCTGGAGCACCACTTTCACCTGCAAAAAGTGCAGAGCCCTTCTGTAGCTTCAGGCTTACACGAACGTCAGGCAAAACCGTGAAAGCCAAAGAATAGCTTAAAAGTTTTTGTAATCTTTTTTAGTGAATAGTCTTCCTGTTGTCGTAATTGTAAAGACATTATTATTATTATTATTATTATTATTATTATTATTATTATTATTATTATTATTATTATTGTCAGCTAACTTTATATTCATTGGTGTCACTATTTGCTTAATAATTCTATATTCAAATTCTGTGTGAGGGCAAAGATAATATAAGAGTTTTGAAGGAATTGGTAACTTCCTGTATTTCCTGTGTGTTCACACCAGGCAATTTTTGTTTGTTTGTTTGATTTAGATGGGGTTTCTTTTTTTGGAGGAGGGTGTTGGTGGTTGGTTTGTTTTGTTGTTGGGGTTTGGGAGTTTTTTGTTTGCTTTTTTGGGAGGGGTTGTGGGTTTTTTTTGTTTTGTTGGACGCTGCATGGATTTGATTGGGATAATAAAGTGAAATTAGAACATATAAGAGCATACCATGGTCTTAGAACATCTTTGAATATCAAGCTCATCTATTTCCATAAATCTGCTTAATGTCTATATTTTTAAGCTTATATAGATTTATTTTCTATTTTAAACCTGACCATTCACCTTTTGGTTTTATTCTCACTCTGCAAGCCTCAGTTTATGAATGGTTGTGTGAGTGTAAAACCTCATCTTTATCTTTGTGCTGTATGGGTTCAGACCATTGGTGACACAGCACATGGCAGGATCCAGTTCCAGTAGAGCTGTGAGGCTTCACCCATTCCCTGCTCTGCAAAATCCTGTCTTTTCTAAGATCTGGACTGAGATAGCCAGATGTCATTCAATGGAAGGCACCAAACCCTTTGCTATACTTGGCATCCCAGTGGCTGGAGATACTGGAACCAATTCATTAACTTCAGTGTATGAAATAATCTATTTCACCTTCTTAGTTCTCAAGATAATTTGAAAATCTCTTTCAAAAACATCTGTCAAAGGTAAAACACTGCACAGAAGATATTTTCTGTCCTGGGGAATGCTGTGCAAGTTTTATTGGCAAAAAAACTTCCAAGTTTTCAGTTTTAATACTTAAGGGCAAACAAAATAGTCTTGTTGCTCAAGGCTGATGGTTAACAGCATTTAAAAATTTTCTCATACGCCAGTTCCTGTTATCCCAATAATTGAATCTTAGACTTCCAAAAGATGCTATTTGGGGATAACTATTTTATTTAAGTTTATTGACAGTTTGTTTGCAGAGAAATAGATTTTTCATCTCAGAGTATTAGCTTCACATTTGTACACTATTTTAAGTGGGGCTATCTTCCTCTTATCTTCCACACCACGTCCTCACTCCCTTTGGGAAATGTGATATGTGTTTTTGTTCATTTCTTGTTCCCTGCAGAGTAGGCTTGTTGCTGGATGTTTCATGTGTAGCTCTGGTGACAAATCTGGAGTTGTTCATGGCCTTGGATGAG
>VYXF01026440.1:359079-415138 GCA_013397295.1 Polioptila caerulea | reverse complement strand
TATAGATTTATTTTCTATTTTAAACCTGACCATTCACCTTTTGGTTTTATTCTCACTCTGCAAGCCTCAGTTTATGAATGGTTGTGTGAGTGTAAAACCTCATCTTTATCTTTGTGCTGTATGGGTTCAGACCATTGGTGACACAGCACATGGCAGGATCCAGTTCCAGTAGAGCTGTGAGGCTTCACCCATTCCCTGCTCTGCAAAATCCTGTCTTTTCTAAGATCTGGACTGAGATAGCCAGATGTCATTCAATGGAAGGCACCAAACCCTTTGCTATACTTGGCATCCCAGTGGCTGGAGATACTGGAACCAATTCATTAACTTCAGTGTATGAAATAATCTATTTCACCTTCTTAGTTCTCAAGATAATTTGAAAATCTCTTTCAAAAACAGCTGTCAAAGGTAAAAAACTGCACAGAAGATATTTTCTGTCCTGGGGAATGCTGTGCAAGTTTTATTGGCAAAAAAACTTCCAAGTTTTCAGTTTTAATACTTAAGGGCAAACAAAATAGTCTTGTTGCTCAAGGCTGATGGTTAACAGCATTTAAAAATTTTCTCGTATTCCTGTTATCTCAATAATTGAATCTTAGACTTCCAAAAGATGCTATTTGGGGATAACTATTTTATTTAAGTTTATTGACAGTTTGTTTGCAGAGAAATAGATTTTTCATCTCAGAGTATTAGCTTCACATTTGTACACTATTTTAAGTGGGGCTATCTTCCTCTTGTCTTCCACACCACGCCCTCACTCCCTTTGGGAAATGTGATATGTGTTTTTGTTCATTTCTTGTTCCCTGCAGAGTAGGCTTGTTGCTGGATGTTTCATGTGTAGCTCTGGTGACAAATCTGGAGTTGTTCATGGCCTTGGATGAGCCATATTGGTGGTGAAATTATTCCCAGTGAAATAAAATAATTAAGTTGTATAAGACAAGGTACGTACCAACAAATTTCAGAAAAAAGCGTTTCTGGAAAGAAGGGTTAGATGAGCATGTGGTGTCCTAACGCATCTGGCTCCTGTCCGTGCTCCACCTGGCCAGCATGGTTGCTGTCTTCTGGACCTTCTTTTGACTAAACTAGGTAATGATGCTCCTTCCTTCTTCCTTACAAGAAATGGCTTCGTTTTGTGCACTCCCTCTTCCTATCAGCAGGAAGCAAAGATTAGGAATCCTGTCTCTTACAAGACTGCAGAGTAGTACCATAGAAGATAAGCAGCTTTTAGTAATTTTAGTGACTCACAGGAAAAATATGTTTTGTTTCCTTCTCATACAATCCTTCCTTAAAATAAACAAACAAAAAAAAACCCCTCAACCACTGTTTGCAGAGGAGCAAAGACACAGTATAAAACTTAAGAGTAAAAAGCTTTTCTTTCTCATTCCTGGTAAAGATGAAGAGGTTGAACTGGTGAAATCCTGGCTGTGCTGCTTATAAGCAGCACGTATTAAGCAGTTCTTATTAGTGTTTCCAACCAAAATTAGGGGTGGCCTGTTTCCAGTGACACTTGGAAATTTAGTACTGTGTTGATAGTCTGAAATGGAGATCCTCTGACATTGCAAATGAAATATGTGCCACTGCAGTTCAGTTGTGGTTTAGCTGGTCATGGAGTTGGGGATATAATCTTATTATTTTAACTCCTGGAGATCGTTACTACTTAGGGAAATAAAACCCTCAAGCATCAGAACTGTCAAGATATATATATATGTTTTATATGAAGTAATACTAGGTTTTATTTATTTTTGAATGTTTAGCCAGGTTTTCATTATTAAAACTATATGAGAACAAGGGTTTGAGTATCTGAGTAATATTAATATGAAGGCCAAACACAAACCTATAAATCCTCAATTTTCTTAGTCGGAAGACTAGCTGTTTGGAAATGACTGCTTCCTTTATGCTAAACTGTTTATCCTAAAATACGGTCGTAAGCATGTACTCACCTCACACTGAAAAAAAGCAGAGCCTTATAGTTTATGTAAAGATTGTTGTTCTACTACTAGTTACCAAGTTTTGCCAAAAAAAAGGCCAAACTTCCCAATGGATTTGGCCAAACGAGGCCTGGGTCCTCATAGAAACCCACAGAATTTAACCCTCAATCAATCAATTATCAGCTCTAAAAATTTATTTCCTTGTAATTTTGACAAAATGCTAAGGGCAAGGATGAATGCTCCTCATTTTTCTCTTTTTGTGTCTCTTCCAGAGGTACTGGGTAATGACGTGTATGACTTTAGAGGGGGGAGAAATGTGTGAATGCTGGAAATGGCACAGTCTGAATATGCACCAATTCTGCAGGCAGGGCTGGGCTGGGTCCGTTTCCCTTCCTCCACTCTCTCCAGTCTGGCAGCGTAGGGAATGACAAAGTCTTTCCCCCCGGGCAGCCCAGTAGCAGATCACCTCCAGGGAGTCACAGCCATGGCAGGTAGAGGGATTTTGCTGGCAGCAGGAGTCAGCTGGGGAGGCAATAGAGCTTCGCTGGCCAGAGGAGTCCTTTCCATGCACCGAGCATGGTCGGGGTCAGCAAAAGTGATTAAAGAGACCCTTGTGCTGGGGTGGGCATGTGGGGGCAGTGCTGCAGGTCATGAAGTGGTTTGACCATTGTTTCAGTATCCTTAGATCATGAATTGAGTTTTCTTTTAATTGATTTTGGGGACCTTCCCTGATCTGGGTGAATGTACATGCGTTTTTAAAACTCTCAGCCGAAACAGACATCATAGTGTGGTGAGGAATAAAAATGCTCATTTAATTACTGAAATGGGATAATTTTAGGGATTACTAATGATATATGTTATGTCCTGTGTGCTGGACTGTTAAGTGCAAATGGACCTTTTATTTACTCCAGTGGCATATCATGAGGTTATTTGACTTGAATTAAATGTTAAGTTCTGTGAAAATGGCATTCTAATTTTTCTCTATGTCAAGCTTCATTAAGTGTATTTGCACTTAGAAATTGCAAGCAAGGTGTTAACGTTTCCAATGATTAAAAACTGAATATTTAAAAAGTAAAATTAAATAGCAGCAGTCTTGGAGGGTTTTTTTCCTTCTCTGAGGGATCTTTCCAGCACTGCTTATTTCCTGCTGATTTGATCCATTCATATTTTACCTATCAAATAAATGCATTAATGATTGCATTTGGTTGCAGTAATAATTGTGTGTTTCAAATAAAAACTAATCAGCATAGTAAGTGGAAAAGCATCATGGCACATGAAGTCTGCTTGCAGTTCATTACATTGGAAAGATCACAAAGACATTTTTTTGGCATTTGTTGCTTTTCAACCAGTTACCAACAATTATGTTCTGTTTGAATAGAAATTAAGTAGCTGATTTACCGAGTTACTCTTTCTATGCTGAGGCATGAGCTGCTGAGATTGAGGGTGTTTTCAATCACAGTGCACAATAATATTTTCTGAAAGGGTTAGGGTTAGCTCCTACACAGCTCTCTGCCTCGTAGTTGCTGCTGGAGATTTGTTTGGGTTTTCAGAGGAGAAGGTCCTAGCAGGAGATGACTTAAATATGGGATGATTGGGTTGCCATTCTTTCTACCAGAGGCAAGTGCAGGCTGTGGGTGCCAGCCTGTTGGGGTGTGCCAGGGGTCTGAGAGGGCCCTCGAGGACTGGGCTGTGTCTCCAGTCAGCCCCACTCTAAAGAGACCTGGAAAGCCCACAGCCAGAATGGTTTACACTACTTGGCTTCAGTTAATGCAGATTATTTTGGGGACAGAGAATTGGAAAGTTCTCTAAATTCCTGGTAAGGGAAAACTCTCCTTAAGGCAGTAGCTTATCTGCAATAAGGATTTCAAGAGTAGCAAAGTGTAATACACGTTTAAATAAACAGATAAAAGCATGACTAAGTTGAGGTCAAGTGTTCGGTTTGAGAACTTCAGTTCTTGTTTGTGTGTTATTTGTATATAATATATGGTACTGGAAAGTTATGCACACTCTCATTTTTCACTTTAATTGCCTGTTTGAAGACAGCATGACAGATGCAAAGGTTACTTTCAGCAGCTGAGGAGCACTGTGGTCACTTACTGTTGTGCAATAATTAACTTAATTGCAGAAATTAGAACATTTTTAAAAGATTCAGCATCCTTGACTGGACTCCATGCATTCTTTCTCTTTTCTGTTGTCAATATCTGAAATAACCTTTTGTTGCAAATGGTTACATCACAATTTTTTTTTTTTCAACGAAAGATGTTTTTCAGTCTTTGTGTTTTGCAAGTTCTTCTGTTTGTTTACTTGGCCATTTGATTTTTAAATAAAAAAAAGGAAAATGTCAAGTGATCATCTCAGTTGTGCTGCTAAAATACTTTTAGTAACTCCATTAAATTAATACACGTGAAGCTGTAATCAGAACACTGTTTGTCTGGACGAGATAAAGGATGGCCATTTTTTTAACAAGTTCCCAGTCTGAATTAAATAGTGGCAGCTTGCAAGGATGAAACAGGATTGCTCCATAGTAGTGTTATATAAAAAGTTCTACTCTGCTGTAAGATCAAAGCACAGACTTGTTTCTGTGTAGGTTATCTGAAATACCATTTATTATTTCATCACCCACCAAGATACTATCTTCTCATATGACAAAACCCTGAGTTCTTGTGTCTCACAGGGGTTGTATAACAAAATGGAATTTCATTTGTGTTAGTCTGAGTTAGTGAATGGATGCTGTTGGTTGTGGTGCTCTCAGAGGTTTTTGTGCTTTAGTTTTCAACTAATTTCTGCTTTTGAACTTCTCTGACCCTTTTTTATACTTCCTCTTGCAATGATGTCCTCTGATTGCACCTTAGAGGTTCTGCATTCGTTAAGACTCAGTGAAGCTAAAATGCTGGGAATGCTGTCCCTGGGATCATGGTGTCTTTCCAACGAAGGGGCACTTTTTACAAATTACCATTTTCCTTGAGAACTCCACACAGACTGCCTCACTTCCTTGGGAGGTGCACCAACATGAAGGGGCCAGTGTGTGCTAATCCAGGGTGTTAAGCCAGCAGCTGCTGCCTTGCCTTCCAGCTGCCTGTGTGTGCATTCCCCATTGATACTTGTTGGGTTTTTTTACTGAGGCAGCCTCCATTTAAACAAACCTTCTGTTTGACATTTCCTTTTGCTAACCACTTATCTACATGCGTGATATGTAATTTGCAGTTATTAAGATCAGTGATAACCTTTTTGTGCTTGAAGGCTTTAGGAGAAGTCCACAGTCATTCNTGATATGTAATTTGCAGTTATTAAGATCAGTGATAACCTTTTTGAAGGCTTTAGAAGAAGTCCACAGTCGTTCAGCTTTCGGGCTGTGACTTCTGATGCTTTACCTTGTCTTTGGGCTGCATTATTCTCCTGCTGTAATGCAGCAATTGCAGTCACTCAGTTGCTGTGTGGGAAGTCCACAGGCCTGGTTTGAGCAGCCTCTGTCTTCAAGGGTTTCTTTTTTCCTGGCTTCGTGCACTTAAGTATAATTTAATGGGGCAAATAAACTGTTTGCAGCTAACTGAGAAATTTTTGCAACTCTGGGATAGACCAAGCAGGCATAATTTTGTCCTAAAACATATTCTGGAGCCTCTAGCGTTCACCAAAACTATGAAAGTTGACATAAGTACTGTGTTTTCTTGTTTGTACTTGCCTGAACGTAGCTTTCTTTGTCATCTATTTAGAGAGCTAAGTCATCTATAAGATATCTGATCTCTTTCACACGTTTTGATAAATCTGTCTCTGTGGCATTTAACACCTTGATCTTGGACAGAACCTAAACTTGTGCTTTAATAGTAAAGGTGTTCTTGAATTCTAGATTTAAGACTATTGGAGAATCATATCTATCCTCTAGTGTTCTGTCTTTGAAGTGAAGAGCATAATATTTTTTTTGAGGATGAGGACATTTTTCTTCTATTAAAGCTATAATTAAGGGACTGTGTTAATTTGTCTGTGATTTTTTTCTTTTTATTTATAAGAAGACAGGAGTTATGCTGCATTTGGAATTGATACTGTGAAACTCATAATGGTTTCCTTGTAATGAAGGTTTTAGATGGGGAGCAATTTCCAGTAACATTGAATTTATCTATTTCTGCCTTTTTAAGCTACATCCACATAGGAACAATTGAGGACTTTGAGGAAGCCAACAGAAATATTTGCCTTGGCATCATCAGTGAAGCAAGCTAGTTTCAAGGGAAGTGTAGGTTTTAATTAACTAGCTGAGCTGACTTATATCAGCCAGTTTCAAGGCCAAGTGAAATACAAGACAGGCTCTCTGCAAACCTGCTGGTGGGCGAGCAGGACATGTGTATGGACGTTCTGGCAAAGTCAGGTTTGAGTCTGGGGAGCCTCTGTCTTGGAAGTTTACCCCAGTGTGATCTTGCACAAAAAGGTGAGATTATCGTTAACATCTCAGCTAAGTTTGGGAGAGACTTGTAAGTCCTTGGTCATTGCAAATAGGTGCTTTTAAAATCCTTTGCAGGGGCATTATTATCATTACATTAAAGGCATTTTGTTACTCTTTTAGAGATAAAACTGAAATCGAAATAAGGCTCTTGCGTTGGCAAGGGGAGTTTTGCCTTTTTGCTTTTGTTGTAATTATTTGGTGTAAAATCAATATGACTTAAATTATTTTTCAAACCTAAGTCTTTTTAAGATGTGGACATCTCTAAACCCTTCCCTCCAGAAGGTAATATCTGAAGCATCAGTGAATTGTTTTGTACTTCTCATCTCACCAGGAGCTCACTGAGAGACTTTGCTTGTTAGGCTGAAATTTGTTCCCTAATGATCACTCCCACAGTCAATTAGCATAGTTCCCCCTATGACAAAGATGGATGAAAGGATAATTATCAGCCATAAACAAGCTACTCAGGTTGTTGGTCTGTGAAATCTGTTGGAGGATTACAGCTACCAAAAAAATTTGACAATTCAGTCACTGCATTTGTAAGTGAGCAGGGACTTATGTCTCCTTTAGGCGCCTGGACTTGTGTCAGTCTTGACCTCAACCTCTGTTTTTGTTAAATGGTGGGAGGATGGGGTGAAAAACAGGACTGGCCAGTTCATATTCAAGATGTTGAAGAGTATTATAATTTTTACCACCTTTAGGTCATTATTTTTCTTCTGAGACTATCTTTACCACTTTGCTGGTGGTAGTGGTCTATCCTGGTCCCAGTAAGAAAGCTTGTGGTTGTAAAATAATGCCACTGGAATTTGTTAGCGTTTTGTAAGGTGGAAAGTGATCTTTCACAGTGATTTAAAACCAGTACTCTGATGAAAGTGAAGTTGCTTCTGATAACTTCCTTGTATCTTCTCGGGTAAAAACTTACTGCTGCATTATATACAATGAAGATATAACGTCTATTTTTGTTCAGAAATATTAATGTAGAACCAAGTTATATAATTGAAGATTATATGCACACAGGATGTGTATTCATTTGTTTATCATTTGCTGTCTATAAAATACTTGGCCAGGTTAGGATTTTGCAGTGCTTTCAGGCTGCAAGTTATTTCTGAGGTGATGTAGTAACCATAGCATGCTTCAGTAGTCAGTGATTTGTTAGAACATACTCCACGGGAAATGCCTGGCTTTGTGTGAACAGTTCAAAGATGGCTCAGTGTAATTTATGGTCTCTCACCCTTTATCATACGCTCATGCTACTTGTCTAGTTGTCCAGTAAGAAACAGGTTGTGGATGTGAGGAACTGGAAGGGTCTAATCCTGAAGATGACTTGAGTAATTCTGTCTCTCTTATGGATGTTAGCATCCACACTTCAGTCTTTTAAATAGTGAGGTGCTGGGATGCAGAGCAAAATTCTGGAGTAGTTAATATAAGATAAAAATTTTATTTTAATAACATTTCATTAAAAAAAAAAGAAAGAAAAAAATATCTAGCACCATAGTAAATAAGGAGGACATAGCTAAAGAAAATGCTCACAGCATTGCAGAAAGTAATTCTTCTCACTGTGGAATGAAATCAGTGGCAGATAATGTCTATAAGAAGAGACACATGCTCATGTACCTAGGGTGACAATTTGTTCTACCAGACTTAAAGTGTTACTGCAAAACCAGTGAAGTAGTGAGTCTTGGATAGCCCTTGTTAATTCAAGAAATGAGGGTAACTAGTTAAAGTAATGTTAATTAACTGGTCCCCTCAAGTTCTGGAGTAGTTTCGTGTGTGTGCTGGATGTTTTTCTTACAATAAAGGGAACACAGATTAGCCTTAAGTTATATTGCTTAAATATTTTCAAGAAAAAATTGTCATCTGTGTTTAATCCATTATAGGTGTCTGTTTGGAAACTATTTAGGCTACTTTTGGCTGACTTTGACCGGTCTATGTGAGCTTGAAGAAACATGGACTAAACATGAAACATTATACAGGGCCATTTTTGTGAGATTGGCAACAGATTTTTGTCTCCCCTGCTCCTCATTCCCAAATCAGATTAAATGAGAGCATTGGCTGATGCATAACATCCTGATCAGTGAGGCAGTACGTGTTCAAAGTGATTATTTGGGCAACTTGTGAGGTATTAGAAAACATTGCTAGTTTCTGTATGAATGTGCTTAGGCATGAGAAAAGCTGACTGCTGGAAGTCCAGGCTTGAAGGTTCAGCATCAGGGAATACTGCTGCTTAATCTCACTGTAGCTGTACTTGCTATTCCTTAAAAAAGAAAGAAAAAAAACTCTAATTACTGGTTTTTTTGTATCAAGTCTGATGTGGCTGTGATCTTTTTGTAGTTGTTAACAATGTATATTCACTCTGCTCAAAAGAGTGCTAACTAACATCAGGAATGTAAGCAGAGGCTGCCTAAATTAGAGGTGAAATACAATAAAGGGGATGGAGGGGCAGGGGCAGAAGGGAAGAGGGCAGTCTGGGGAATGAATTGCATCTATGTGCAGTCCTGTGGTACAAGAGTGAGCAAGTGGTTATAGACATCCCCATAAAAGTTTAAAATGGTTCTTATGCTGGGACATATTGAGAGGGGAGCATAACAGTGAAAGCAATAGAGAACTATGGAGGGCAGGATATATGGGAAGAATTTGAGTTAGGAAGGGGCAGGAGAAGGGAAAGGTACTGTCTGAGGCTGGGCAGAGGAAGAGGGAATGGAGGCAGAAAGGAATGGACCGGTGGCATTTTTAGACACTGAGAAGAAAGCTGGCAGTGGTGGGCCAAATGTGTATGTGCCTGGATAGCACAGCTATTCAGGTTTTAGGTGGATGCAGAGGGGCTGCCAGTGTGGTCTTCATGCCCCTCAACTGGTCTGGTTTCCCCTCTTTTCTGCTGTTCTCTGAGGGCATTGCCATGGCCCCAGAAAAAGTTTCTGTGGTGATTTTTTTATATTATAGCTGAGGAAGAGAAATACTACCCAGCAGTATTACATGTAGTTCCTGCTGCAGTGCAGCATTCTCATGACTGGCAACCCAGCACCTGGTTGCTCGAGGAATAAAAATGCCCCTCAAATTCTAAGTGCTTGAAAGATTCTTGAAATTCTTGAAAGATTTTTTTACCATGGCTTGGATTATTTAGTGGATTTGGTATACAGCATAATTGACTTCAAAAACATGTGAAGCCTGATACATGGAGAGGAAAGGGATAGATACATCGAATAGAATCTGCCTTGTGTTCCTCATGTGTCAGGCAGCACCTACTGAGAGACAGGAGTCTGCTTTTTCCAGGTGCCAGCAGGCAAATTGCTCTCTGCTTTGATAATGCACTCCTACAAAAGTTATGGGGCTTTTGGTTTTTGTCTTTGTGTTTTCATCTTCAGCTGGTGTTATGGGGGGGAGCTGCTGGCAAGCTGCAGGAAGGGTGATGGACTCTCCATTAGACCCTTTCCTTGTCCTCTCCCACAGTTAATGTGCAGCACTCTGATGTAAACCAGCCCCAGTTTTGTCTCATTCAGTCACAGAAACTGTTGTTTATAGGTGGAGGTTAATCCCATTTAAGAACTGGATTAGCAAAGACATAGTCATTTAACCACAGATGCCTGAACTTGGGTCGCAGCAGTTCCCAGATAGTCCTGGCTGGGATTAATGCCCTGCAGACATTCTGCATGGAGACAGTTTCATGGCAGGCCATGCACCACCGAGGTGTAAATCTAAGAGAATTCACCATGGCAGTAGTTGTATGCTTGGCCTGCTAAATGATGGTGAGTTTTATAGAAAGAAAGGCAAGTAAAAGATCTTAGTATGTTGTGTGAACCTTTCTCAGAAAAGTGAATGAGACAGCATGGAAGATCACTGATGCTTTGCTGTCTTGGGTTAGCGTCATATGGAGTGTTACATGCTGGCAATTACTGCTGGTACCCAGGCACACCAGCAAGATCTGTTCCTCTTCAGAACTACAGGCTTGGGTTTGGCACTTGTACTTCTGTCCCTCTTCACTGAACTTTCTTAGTTATTCATCAGGGAGATATTGATTAAGGCATGTTAGCAAATCCTGCCACTTAAGCTGTGCAGGGGCAACTGTAAGGAGAAAGATTAGGATCAGTCTGAGCTTTGAGAGGCAGACAGGGGATTCCCTTCTCCGTAGATAATGACATTATCTGCTGCAGCAGTGGCATGACAAACGCACCAACCCCCAAGCACCATCTCCATTCAGTTCAGTTAAAAATCTTCCATAAGGCACAGCAGCAGAGACAGATTTCCAAATAATTGTATCATGTTTTAAACCCCACAAAAAGCACCAAACGTGACTGATCAAGTCAAACTAATGTGCTTACCAAGATAATGAGTTTTTAAACATTAACAATGCTTAAAAGCTGTAGAAGGAAGCAAGAACAATCCAAAATAGGGGATTTGCTTGGAGTGCCCCACGCTCTCTTCCCCCACCAAAGACATAGTAGATGATTTTCAGAAATAAAAGATGGATAGCAGCAGTGCTGTGGGGAGCCATTTGGCAAAGGCAGTTTTTATTCTTGATAGTTAAAATGCAGAAGTTACGCACAGAATTGCTTTTCAAGTAATGGATGAAACACATTGTTAATGACTGTGTAGTAATCTGCACAGGCAGGATGCACACTTTCCATCAGGAACTTTTGGAGACTATTTATGCTCAACTTCTAAAGGTGCCTATTGACTGTGTGGGGCAAAGTTGTATTTGAAACTTCAATATAACCCTGGGTTTTGATAGAAGAAAACTGTCTGAATTATGGACATACTCCCTTGGCTTCAGTTTCAGAAATTCAAACCAAAACTCCTTTGTTAGATAAAAGCACAATTTAACTCCAAAGGACAATGGAAACAGTGATTGAAAACATATTTTTTCATTTGAGTGAGAAAGTTAGCACTCAAGGGAATTTGGATGCGTTTGCTTCGGGTCTTTTGGTGGGCAGTGCTCTGCTTGCCAAGCATTTTGTTTCAAGAGCATTTTTGTATGACTCTTGTGATTCAGAGCTTCAGAAAATAAGCTGTAGAGAAGGGAGAGAACAAAACTCAGAGAAGAAAACTCTCAAGGCCTAACAGAAGATACCTAATCACTCTTGGAACATCTTAAAATGTTAAAATATCTACATTAAAAAAGAAGCGAGCTTGAGCCATTTAACACTATAAATCATGGAAAGCAGTGAAAACTAATATTTATGAGGGGGATTGTGAAAGCTCATGTGACAGTTGGAAATTACATCACTGTTGATGTTTCAAATTCTTGGTAAAGTAATGCAATACTGTGTTTATGAATGAATGAGCCAGTGATTGAGCTGTGCTAAGTGTACTCTATGGATAAACTGGGTTGAGCTGTTTTGTATCTCTGGTGTCCACTTAGGTTACTTTGCAGCATTCAGTCCCCTAATTTGTGTAAATGCACAAAGCTCAATTCTGTGTATGTATTTCTTTATTCCAGATACAGACCCACGTGTATTAGAGAAACAAGAACTTCAGCAGCCAACCTATGTTGCTCTCAGTTACATTAACAGGTAAGTGTGGTTATTTTTCAGGTATCACTGATCTTGGTTTGCACAATATATATATATATATTCTACCAAAATGGCATGCTTATGGATGCACTCTGTTTTGCATCATGGGAAATGACACTAGCATAGCACCTGTTTTTGAAAAAACAGTTGAATTAAAATTTAACTCAATTTTTAATCACTTTTGCATAGGGCACAAGCAGCCCTTCAGCTGCACTGCTCAAACACTCAGGAATGAGGTTTTAGCTTTTTATGTTTTAGCTCAATCTCATGCCAAACAAGATGATAGTTTTTCTTGGCTTCGTTTTCTATTTTATTGTACTTCACACATGTGAGTAGAGAAAGATTTTGCTTTTGATTGGGAAAAAAGTTCTATCTGATAATTGTTCAATATATAAGAGGATTTTTTACACAACTTCAAAAGTTTTTCAACCACATTACATATCTTTAAAAATCTTGCTTACCAGCCTTGTATAACCTAAAACTTGAAAGCAATTAAGAAATTAAACCATTTTAAAAGTACTTTTCTAAGTAACAGAGCCTAAGCTTTTCAGTTATTGACTGATGGTGGTACTGATACCTCTGGGATACTCCAGCATGGATTATTGGTTTTTATACATAAAAGACCAGTTTGCTTTTTTATTTCTGCTGTCTGGAGGATGAGATACAGACTCATAACCCTGTAAGCCTGGAAGATTAACCCAAGATTTAGTTCGACATAGACTGAGTTGATTCAAACTCTCATGGGTCATGCAAAATTTTTCTTTCTAATTCTACTTCATTTAAAAAACACGGAAAAGCAAAACAAAAGCAATAACCAAGTAACTTTTCAAAACACAGAATCCACTGTTTGACTTTCTATGATGTTTGCTATAGCAAAAAAGTCTCAATGGGTGTGTGGGGGAAGAATACTTTGAGGTATGGAAGTAAGAAGTGGTGTTCACTTGGTGAAATGACTACATTTTCTCCACTACATGAGCCTGATGATTAAGAATAGCCAGTATTGACATGATTTCCTACTTGGCAAGTAATTCTTGTTCTTCCTGGAGACAGTCTGACTCTTAAACCATATTTTGAAATCAGCCGTGACCCTTTTTAACACTTAGTTCTGCTGATCTCATTTAATGTATAAAACTTTTTTTTCCAATATGCAGGCTTGGTATGCTCATGTTGGTATGTTTCCCTCTTTCCATCATATACTTGGGTGTTTTCTCTTTTTGCTTCTGTGGTTAATTTACTTCATGTGAGAGAGGGGAAAGGTTTTGGTTTTTTTTTAAATTAGGGAAGAGCTGGTTTAAGACCACATACTTGACCATGGGACTTGTTTTAAGACAGTGGGACTTGATCATCCAGTTTGGAATCAGACTACTTTTAAAGTAGTTTGAAAGTGATACCTCATCTAGATTTCATTATTTTGGTACCCTTTAAACAGAGTTCTATATGACTAAGACAGTTTTAGTTGCTACATATTTTGTCCAAACTTTCTTGCCCTGTGATTTCTGAAAAACTATTCTGGAGAACAGAACTGTGTTGGTTGAATTGTAAAACTGAATCTGAATTGACTTGTGCTTGAACCAGCTGCTATTTAGCTGCTCTTTTAATTGTATTTTAATTTTTTCCAAACTGCTAGTATCTTTCATTGAACCACCTGCTCTATGCAACTCAAGCTCTTGAGGGAGCAGCAATATCCATTACAGTACAAGACATGCCTTTCTATTTCCCACTACATATGCCAGAGCTGAGTTCTGCTTTGTTGTCCCAGGCTATGAACTCAGATTTTGTAGCCTAATACATGTCATAAACATGTTGCATACTGTTAGATATCAAACACCAGATACTGCTGCACTTTTTTTAAACCCATGCTTTTATGGCTTCCAAGTGGAACTGAACTTAGCTCAGTTCCTGCTGTGAGTTACAGACCTTAAAACAATCTTCCTCTGCAAGTTTGTATATTCAATATGTTCTGTGTGGGCCATACGGCCTCGTGGAGCCTGGGAAAATAGGGACATCTGATTCTCAGGGACTGCCAGAATTGTATGATAAGATGCACACTAAATATATGTTGTGGTAGAAAGATTAAATGGGTGTGCTTTATGCTCTGCCCACTGCCCTGTTGTATGGTGGCTATTATGAGCTAAAACAAAACATAAATCTGGGTTGTCTGACTTGATAGCTGGGAGGATAAAGTATCAGTAAAACAGATAGTAGAGTGGGAAGGGTACGGGAATCTCTGTTTACAACTTGAAACATACTCTTGTTTCCATTTCCCTTCTATCCCTGGTTATTTTCTCAGGCATAATATTATGGCAATACTGTTTGAGCTCTGAAGTTCAGAGACAGCCCTCAGATTGTGGATGTCTGAATCTGTAAGGCTCCTTCTCTTTCTCTGCTGGAGATTTACTGCCATTACAGCTTTCAGTAACTACACACAGATGCTGCTTCCATAGTGTGTGATCCTCATGTAGACAGATAACATTCCTTTTAAAACTGGTGGACAAAATATAAATTATGGGTCATAATGGTTTGTTACGGCTACATCAAACACTCCCATCAGACATTGACTGAATTGCCACAAATCCCTTTCTCAGACAAAGTTTAGTGTAGTCTTAGTGCTCCGGTATTGATGGCTATTCCCTGCTTTCTTCTGGTTTGGTTTCTTAGAAGTCAGAATTGGAATCAATAAAAGACACACTGCAGCTAAAGCAGATGCAGTTAATCTGTTTCCGTACCATAAATACAGGAGAGGTTTGTCTGCAAGGGGTTCAATGGTGCTACTACAAGAATGGAACACTGGCTGTGATCTGTCAGGAGTAGTTGCAAATAAGCACTTGGGCCAACATCTTCCAGTACTTTCTAGAGGAATTTCCTTTGTAGCGGGTCAAGACACCTTTATATTTTGTATTGCATTGGAATGCAGTAGTTAGCCACAGTGATTAATATTGCTTATCCTGCTTCTTAAATGCAGGTTTTAGAGCTTTAAGTTAATAAACATTACTATGAATTTTGTTTGGTGATTATTGGAATCTGCATAACATTGTGGCTCTGAGTGTTAGTCTGGGTCTTTAGAGGTGATGGCTCTCGAGATTGTTGCATTACCTGGCATTGCAGCTTACAGCCAAGGCTTTTAGACTAGTGCAGTCTAATGGAGAGAGACTTCTCAGTGTTCTGATATTTGAAAGTTTGTTTAATGTGGATACTGCTGGGTTACCTGTTAATGAGGAAAGCAGCTGTTGTGGGAATGTTTGAGCTTTTTAAAAAACAGCAAAACAAACATACCAGTATTACTAGCGCAAGTGAGAAAACAACAGAGGCATACAAGTAATTCCTTTGTCTGAAAAGGTAATATTGAAAAAAAAATGTTTATAATAAAAAAAGCTTTTATTCCCAACTTGGTGAATGAAAAATTCTTTACAATTAAATTTTAATGGGGAGATTTCAACTTTGAGATTGTAAGTACCAGAAATAGGAAAAAAGCATAAGTTACTGGAGTCAATTCTCTTCACATTGAATATGAAGGGTGGGAAGTACCATAGTAACTTATACCATAGTGTTATTTGAAGCATATCCCATAAAAAGAACAACTAATGCTATATTTAATAGTTTCCATGAAATACATTTTTCTTAGATACAGTAATTGCTTTGCTTGAAAAAGTTTCATCCTGATGGAGAAAAAAGGAAACTAGTATGCACCTACAACTGAAACTAAGCAGTCATAATTATATACTGTTTCTACTGCACATTGCATAATGGATATATTAGGGAGTTGTTGAAAATAAACACTGTTGTAATCTTAAAATCTTTTAAATTCTACCAAAATACTTTATTTATGTTAACCCGAGGTTCTTTTTAATAATGTTTTTCTGTTCCTCATTGAGGTCATAGAAGGAGGGTTATATAATAAAATATGTTTTAAGCATCCATCCTGCAGGCAGTTAGAGCTCACTGGTGAGAGCATTTTCAGTGTTGCCTCGGGGCAGTCTGTTGAATGAGACTGTCAAATGGCTATAAAGTTCATTCTTGTGCACAACTGGGAGCACAAATGAGACCTGTAATCAAAATTGGATGGCATTCTTAGACGAAGAGCCCAAGATTATCCTCACACATCTCTGAACCAGTCTAACATTTTCGCTCCTCCCTCCAGATTATATTTTTAACTAGCAAGATCTTGCCTAAATGTTACCATTATAAGTTCCTATAGGCTTCAGGCATCTCCCCCCACTTCCCTCTTCTTTCACTAGTCTTTGACTTCTCAAGACAAAGTTTTCTTACTCTTCCTTCTTTTTTTAATACTGTGAGAAGTAAAATCAATCATTTCTGTGAGCATATATGTTTGAGAAAGAAATTAATTGCATGTAAAGTTCTGGCCACTGCAAGCTCTCCCGATGTCTTGTCCAGCTCACTAATTCTGGTTTTACTGCTATTACCTGCTTTTTCCTGGAGTAAAACAAGCAGCCAACACCATAGGATTTAATGATCATTTGAAAGTTATTTCAAAAAGTGGCAAATTTTTAGGTAGTCCTATGTTTAGTATGCACTATGTTACTAATGCAATAACAAGAAGGATGCTTTTGGATTTGAGGCAATGCACTTTGACTACATCTGGAAGGTTTTGTTGCCTGGAATCAGGAGAAAAACTTCTGCAAATAATATTGAAGGGGTAATACAAAAAGTAGTTCTTTAATGAAAGCTTTCAGATGCACAGAATATAGGAATGTGCACACATGGTAGAGGATTTCTATGATTTTTGTAAGGTTTATCTAACAGTTATTAGGGTCCCCTATTAGGGNATTTCTATGATTTTTGTAAGGTTTCTCTAACAGTTACATCCTATTAGGAACCAGTTGCCCCAGCAACTCAACCTTGGGTCTGCCCCTTGGAGTTGCTCCAGGGAGTTCCTTGTCCTGTATCTTGTTCTGTCTCTCAAGTGCTAGTGTAAAACAAAGTGTCCATGTTAGAAATTCTCTTCTTGAGAGTAAGACTGAACAGAATTTCAGGAATGTGTTAGAAAGAGTCAGCTATTGTTCTAAAGCGTGAGAAAGTGCTAAAAACTATGCAACTATACCTTAAAAATCTATAGGGCTACAAATATATGAAAAAGCTGAAAATCTTAAAACATCAGTTTCTTAGCAGAGCATCCAAACCACGTGATACTGCAATGCATTGCACTCTTCCTGTGGTTCAGCCCTGAGAGATTTTCCTGGGGTAAGCTATGAACAGTGGGCTGTACAAGAAGCCAGTGAAAGACTTCAGCCTCTCGGAGGTCACAGCCCATAGCTGGATGTGCCATCAAATATTTTCTCAGCAGCAGTTAAAATCTTGTTGCTTCCTACTTTCTGTGAGCATGAGTGTTAAGTTGTTTGAGTAATTTGTGGAAGACCAAGATTCAGTTTTCTCCCCCTTGATTCCCTAAGAGTGTTTTAATCCTAAGACTGTTGATTAGCTTGGGGTAGGACGTTGCTTCCCTTCCTGGCATTTCTCCTCCTTGCCTTCTGATATCTGTGTCCTGTCACTGTAATGGCTGTTGGGGCACAGTTTGGAACAAAAGTTGTGAACCTGGAGAGAAGTATGTGTGTTTCTCCTTGCTTGCCTTCGTAATAAATTCTTCTGCAGAAGGCATATGCAAAGTGAAACAATTCTGAAATGGTGAGCATCTTTATCTAAAATAACTGTTCCCTGCATCATTCACCTGATAAGCAGTAGATTAAGCTTCAAGTCTTTCTAATTAACTCAGACACGATATTTCCACTTTGAAATTCTATCATTGATGGTACATACCAGATTGAGACATGCTACCAATAAATACATAAAACCCCTTAAAAATGATTTTTTAATCTCAGAAGAATTAATTTGATATTTTGAATGAATAAAAAGCAATTTTTTTTAAAAAAAGTATAACTAAGAGCTATCTTTTTTTGGTATAGCATGCACTGTCTTAAATCTCAGGCCATGATTTAGAAACAGAAGGGGAGAGACAAGGGAGACTTTTCCAATTCAGGGATTCCGTTGTAGATGAGTTTTTCTGCATGGGAACAGACTAGCCCAAGAACCTGTTAAAGTATTGCTGTTGAGACTTGCTACATTTTATAGTGCTTAGTACCACGGTTCTTCCTCTTTGTCATAAAATTTAACTTTTCCTTCCTGTAACATGATATGGTCTCATTTGAATTGAATATCACAACTTTGTAAGAGTGCAGTGATTCCCTTGGATTGTTGGTTCTCATCAAATTGAAGGTGCATGCCAATGCTTCCAGTAGCTGCTGGATTGAACGCATGTGACAGGATACAGAAAGGAGGGGATCAAAGTAACATATCAATTGCCAGATAATATTTTTCTGTGTAAGCCTATTTTTAAGTTAACAGTGACCAAGCAGATCATATGGTTTTATTCATGTAGCCGTGTCTTTATGCTTTGCTATTTGACTTGTTCTGGAGATGGAACAAGAGAAACTTCAGATGATAACTCAAACAAGATGTGCAGAAATGAATGATACTTAGGGTAAGGGGAATGCCTTTTGATTTGGAAGGATTTATGCAGATGGCTTTGTTTTCTCTTTCTCTCTTTACCAGTTTGAAGCTAAGCAAAGCTGAAGATTTATATGATGTACAGCTCTTCTATTTCATGTCAGTAGTAAAGATCAAAAAGCAGATTGGCACTTTAAGGAAAAGCCTTAGTGCCATGCCTTGAAATAAAAATTACGTGGTGAATTTAAACATAGGACACTGAAAGAATGTATCTTAGTTGTGGGGTTGACTTTTTGGTTTAATTGAGAGGGAATTAGCTTTCTTATGGTAATTTTTCCGTGAAAGACTCAGGATTTTTCCTTTCCTTTTGTTTCCCACCCCATGAATCTCAAGTGAAAGAAGCACTGCCAGGTCAGCATCATTTCTTGCAAGTGAATGTGTGCACACCTCTGTGTAATTCAGTTACCAAGCACTAGAGCTGCCGGTATAAGTCCTCAAGATTTTCAACATTCTTGTCTCTATTTGTATTTTTTCATCTTTTGTCAATGTGGCATGCCAAAATTGATGAAAAAACCATCTTGTCTTCCTGGCACTGTTTTTTGTCTTGGCCAGTTCTGTTTCAATTCCCAGATTTCTGCCATAGGTCTCTTGCAGAAGTCACTGCATTTAGGGAAGGCGAAGGAGAAATACTTCATTGTCTCTAGCTTTAAAAAGGAGGGCATTTCATTTCTGTGATGTTTAAATTTGATCCTAAGCAGCAGTAGTGTTCTCAGAATGACTGTGTTTTGGCAGCACAAAAAAACATATTCAGATATTTTGCTGTCAGCTGTGTGGGCTTATAAGGCTCTCTATTTCTATTTCAGATCTATTTCTCTGTGTTGTACCACAATAAGGTCCTAATTCTTACTAGACTGTTAATAACATATGTTCATTCTTTATATTGCTTAACACATTTGCAGAGCTATTTGGAAAACAGATTAGTGTGCCCAGTTTCAGATCCTCTGCAAAAATAAGAACTTGTACAAACTGTTATGCTTTTTAGGAGTGAATGATGAGCAGAAATTTTAGAATTGTGATTAGATTTCTTTTCAAGTATAATCTGAGTAAAAATGGCTGAAAGGAGTGGCTATTCTTCCTGTCTCTGCAATTTAGAAAAATGGCTGACATACACAGCTAGTTACCTCCTATCCTGGTAAGTTTATTTTCTTTAGATCATCATCAACAACAGCAACAAAACATTACATGCACAGGAGGAATTTACAGACTGAGTAGATAACTTCTTAGGAAAGGTTCATGCTGTCTGGTGTTTTGCTAAAAGCCTGTTGTGACAATCTTAGCTACATGTGGTGACTTGCAGATTGGCAAACTCGCCATCCCTGGAATCCCAAGGCAGCCCAGACCAGCTGGTGGTAATTTTCATTGACTGTGGCCTGAGTTTTTTTTATGAACCTAACATTTACTTATCACTGACCTTGTGTACAAAAGTAGTTGTGCTTTGTCTAATTTCACTGATTTTTAAAAAGTAGCAATATTTCATTGTAAAGCTGCCTACTTAGATTTTTTGCAAAAAAACACACAGGACTAACATAGTATTAATCTACAGAAAGACTTAAAATTAGATTTTGAAATAAATTTGGTCGTTCAAAACGCAAATTATTAAATTGCTTTTTTTTCTATGTTAGCTTTTAGTTATGCGAGCACACTGTGCATTCTTAGATTCATTCCAGTAGTGAATATCCCACTAATTTATTAAAATACAACAAGCTACATCCATAATTCCTAAGGTGTCTAAAGACGCTTGGTATTTCCCTTTCTTCTCCTTCATTCTCATTTTTTGCATGTAACACTTCCAGATAAGGGCTCTTGCACATAGTTTGCAAAGTCTTGCTAGTATTCAGTGAGAGATGGGGCCTATAAACACAAAGGCCACGTCGCAAATAGAGTTGCAGCACAAAGTTTGTATATTGTCGCAGACATTCAGAAAATAGGGCTGCAATTTGGAGGTTTCATATCAAGGCTGTCCAAGTCATGTTTTAGGACAGCCTGTAGCCCTGGACTAGAGATTAAGTGCAGATGAGAGAATATTCTTAGTGCTGGAGAACTTGGCTCGTGAGGAAAGAACATTGATGTCATCTTCCGCTACATGAACCTTCTCCAAAGTGTTAGCCTCAGCCTTAATTTTCATTAAATACGTTTGCGGTTGGGTTGACCTCTCAATTTGATTCTGAGCCAGAGAGAAAACTTTATATCCTGCAAAGATGCATTCCTTATCCCACCACTTCCTCTGCAATACTCCAGTGTCCCAAGAAATGGAGACCAGGTGGAGAGCCTGACAGAGTTGGTTTCTTCTCTCATTGAGGCCAAGGGTGCATTTAGCAGGCCAGCAAGGGAATTTTAGAGTCCACCAGCAAAATGCTTTTGAAAGATGATTCTCCTAGATCTAAGAGTGGAATAGCACAGGTTATAGCACCTTCAGTTCAGAGCTGAAAGGAACCTGTGTTGTGCACTTGAATCCTGACCAGGCTTCATGCTAGAGCAAAATGAAAGTCAAAACTGAAGCCATCTGAAAGCAACTGGTGGATATGAAACAAGTATGGAAGAGAGCAGTGAGGATGTATGTTATGGTAAGGAATTAGTGAAGCTTGACTGCCCTGATTGGTGGGAGCAGGTATTATATAGTAAAGGAACTTTTAATGTGATGAAAAGAGAGGAAAGAAGAAAAGCTTCCTTTGGCTTTTGGTTTTCCTTTGGGGCTGATCTAAACTTCTAAAGTGCTGAGAGGAGGAAGCCCTGGCACATCATCTGTGATTATTGTTTAATCTACCTCATTTTGCCAAGACAGTTTGGTATCATGTTATCAGAAAATAATTTTTGACAGTGTAGAGACGATAGGCAAAAGCATAGGGCTTACTGGATTTTTGTTATGAATGTAAAAACAGAGAATAGATTACTCTGATCTTGCCCTTGGATTTTTCTGAAACATCTTGTCCACAGCTCAAACAGTGAAGACAATTTACAAGGCTGTAGAAGCGAGCACTTGCATGACAAAGTAGAAGTAAACCCCTGAAACTGGTGGAAAAACCTGGGGTTTTTCTGATGTAAAACTGTTGAATGTGTTTGTGCATAGAGGTGGACACTTGCCTATCTTTGGCTTCTGAAAGTCTAAAGTCTAATTCAATGCACTTTAACAATAGTTGTGTATGTTACATATTCCACATTGTTTAAGTAACTAACGCTGGATTACGGTGACCTGAAACACTCAAAAGGCTTGCTTGGCTCAGCAAACAAACACTATCAAAGGGAGGCTTTATTTAATTAATTTGGCTCAGTTATAGTACAAATAGTCAGGCTGATTTAGTACTTTCTGAGTCTTGGTTTCCCTGAAGCAATACAATTTTGCAGACGTTAGATTTCTTGTTCCAATTTTTCAGAGAACTGAGAAAGGTTTTCTTTCATTGTTAGTGTTGGGAGTTTGGTTTTTTTAGTTTTGTTGGTTTGTTATTTTTTTAATCAAGCACAAATATTTCCACAAGTGGTATATGAGGATACAGGCAGAGCAGGAAATAATTACAGCAGTAATTCCATCTACAGGTGTAGATGGGCTACAGGGGTCGACACTGCTGATTTGTCCTTGATTTATGGAGGAATTGCTGTGGTTTTGCCTTGCATGACTGTTTAATATCTAGTAATTTCTAATTAGAGTCGCTTCTGTAATGTATGAGCAAGACACCATAACAGACAGGGATGTAGTTGTGGGTTGTGGATTCTGGAGGAGGTGCAAAAAAGGTGACTTACTCCAAAGTTGCATATAAGGAACATTTCATATCGGCCACCATCAGTTCTGGGGATTGACCATGTGCCTTGAATGAACCTTCCACAAGAACTTTTGAGCTGGGAATAGGCTGGATGTATTACTTACTTTAGTAGTGTGAATAGCAGGACCATTCCTCTTAACATCCAGTTCACCTATAGCTCCTGTGGTGGTGGCAACAATTTGTGGTAATAAGTTCCACTGCTGCTACACACAGTGTAAAGTAAATTCAACAAAACTCGAGTATTTGTTGAAAGCCATTTCCTTCCCTGCAGTAGCTTCCAATGTGAAATATGCTTAATAAAGTGTTAAAAAACCTAGCCTAAAACATCCCTATTCAAGGTGAGTCAAGGCATTTATGTGTGACTTCCCTCTCTACTGTTTCTTATTTCATTTTCTCACCTGCCATTTCCAAAAGGTCAGTATTTAGGAAAAGTTGTGAAGCAATTTAAACCAAGTTACTTGGGCAATGCTGTTTGCAAGAGGTGGCTGAACAGTTCCTGTCCTCCATGTAGAGGATTACCAGGGCTGATGCTGACTTATTAACCACTGAGTGTGGGTATAAAAGCCTGGTAGGAATATTTCCAGCACAAAAACTTAGAGCTTATGTTTTTATTGTGATCTTTGGGATCTGACCAACTACAGAAATACTATCTCTTACCAATGTTGAGATTGTAGAAATGCCCTGAGCTTGCACCCAGCTCTACGTAGCAGCTCTTTAATAAAAAGAAAACCAATCATGTTACCATTTAAAATCATGAGGAAAATACCTCTTGCTAAATGTAATTCTCATAATCTGCTAAATACACTGAAAAATTTCATTTTGTGTGGGCTTTCAAGAACACGCAGGGGAGTACTTAGATTTCCTGTTCCCAGCAATTCTCCCATGTGAAGTACGTTCCCTTATTTTTTTTATAATTTTTTCTACTGATTTCTCTTGCACAGTACTTAGTCATAATTCTCTTAGAGGTTGCCCTTTTTGTTGCTGTTGTTTTTTGCCATTTAATGCCCAAAGCTGGAAGAAGCTTTGTAGAAACCTGTAGTGCAGTTATATAAAACTAATGTACTCTTCTTCATGCTTGTAGAAGAAATGTCCATCAATAGGTGGAGAACTTGTAATATTTCTTTCACGCTCCGTGAAGTGCAATCTCATTTATTCTTATTGGTGCCTAAGGTCCTGTGCACATAATTGTTCATTTGCATCATATGTTTTAATGTTGCTGGTAGTTTTGATTTCACCCATCTGGCTCAGTCAGAACAGTGTAACTCAGCCCAGCTAGGCTGGGGATTGTAGACAGCACCACTGCTCTGCTGGAAACCAACCTGCATCCCTTTCAGTTAGCAGGGATTTGCCTTTAGACTTAGGTTCAGTCCTGGAAGAGCCCTTGACTACTACATTGACTCAAAATCTGTTATAGGAAACTACCTGTCACAGTTTCTAATTAGTTTCTACTTAGTTTAAAAATTAGTTTCTAACTGAATACTTCTACAAATCACATGTATAAATGAGGAGTGACTTAGTTGCTTGTGAGAGATCAGTTGACCTGATCTTCCTACCTGATTTAAAATTATGAATCTTCTTTTTCTTTAACAATTTTTTTGTGCGGGAATTAAATCATTCCCAAAACTTAATGTAACATGGATTTTGCTTTATTTTCAGACTAAGAATTTTTTTAAATTCTGCTTACATGAAATGCAATATAAAATTAAAATCTACATGCCCTCCTAAAGGTATTGTAAGTCTAGGTTTGGGGGTTTTTTTCATTTTAATTATTGGTTTAATATGATTGAGAAGTGAGGAAACATTGCCAGTAGTATAAGCTTTATAGGAAAATACGTTGTACGTTCAATGAGCTAGGCAATTACATGTATTTTTGCTTTGTATTCATGTGATCCATAAAAGATGTTCAATTTGCTCATTTACTATTTTTTCTTTCCCATTGCTGCCTCAGTGATGGTAAATGCAGACCGAAAATACTGCCTCAGTAAAGTTTGGACTTCATTATTTCACATCCTGAATGTCTAAAAAGCATGCTGGAGGCTTTGTGCACAGGTTGTGATGAAAAGGCTTCGTTTCTTAGTATATTATTGTGATGGGGAAAGAGAAGAAATATCGCACGGAGGTATTTCATCCACATTTCTTGATAATAGTTTCTTGGCAGAAATTGTACCTAAGTAGAAGTCCATTACTATGAACAATTTCTGATTTGCAAGAGCAGTAATTGTATACATACTGCTTGTCAATGTATGTTCTTACTTAGGGTATAAAACTAAAGCATCACTATCTGATGAGTTCTTCATTTTTGCTGATGTCCTTATTTCATTTGAGGCATGGTTTATTGGGGCAGCATGTAGGGCAGAGTAAAACTTTCACAGTGAAACCTGAAACTGGATGAAACAAACCTGAAGGCTGGATCAAGTTCACAGGAACATTTGCTGAGGTTTCTAAGTCTGGGTTGAATTTGCAGCCAATCTGTGCTTCCTTACTGTGCATTGAAAGAACCACGAGAAATGTATTGGTTTCATATGGTTTCAGCCTTCAGTCACTTCACACTACTGGTGACTTCAGTAAAAGCTGGTTGTTGCTTACTCTGTCTTCAGTGAAAGGGAACTGAGGCCTGTGTCAGGTAATGTAAAAAGTCAAGTGCCATCAAGTAGGAATGAGACAGAAAGCAAGAGACTTTGTGCTCCCAAGAGCACAAAGGAGAAAGGCAGATGTAGGCAGGATCTCCCATAACACTTGAGAAGCTCCCACTTGGTCATTACTGACCTGCAGTACAAGCGACAAGGATTGGACTGTGCGTGCAGGGTGGGTCTTTTGTTGATTGGGAAGAGAGGACAAGGAAGGGCCAGTTAGCAAAACTGAGAATGCTTCACCTTGTGGATAAAAACATTGGAGTTCCATGGAGGATGTCTTTCAGTCAGGGAAACACAAGGGAAAAAATTTAATTGTGGGATAGAAGTATTTGAGGGGAGTAAAAACCTGGGTCAGCTTAGTACAGGATGACTGAAACATATCAAGAAAGGAGAAATCAGGAGACACAAACACAAACTGAGTCTAAGACTTCATTGTGATGGGTGGGGGCTAGTATCTCATTTTAACAGCTAGAGAAGGGTTGTTGAAGGGCTGTTTCTGGATCCTGATGAGTAGATGTAAAAGGAAAGCTTTCTACCTTGCATTGCCTCTGGTAAATAAAGTCATCTGGCTGCTGGGGGTCATTTAAAAGCTTTGTTTGCTAATGCTCAGAAGATACTCGGTGATACTGGTGCTTGCAGCTCTCCCTTGTGAGCACTGTGTCACAGGAGAAGTTTGATGGATGCATGTTTGAATAGGGCTCGGTGTGATTCTTCAGAGGTAATGCCACTAACAAACAACCCTTTTTACTTCTCTGTCAACAATGCTGAAATAAATTAGCTAGCACTCGAAGCTGCTGAACTTTGAATTAAGTTCCAGTGTGGAAATATATTTGGCAAAAAGAAAATCTAATGATAAATGAAAAGCAATCTCCCAAGACATATGTAGAAAGCCTGGTTTCCAGGATTCTCCCGTACTTCCTGCCAGTCAGAGTTATGGAACCTGCTGGCCATTTTTTGTGAAGCTTAGCAGTAGGGTAGAGGTCTTAAAAGTTAGATAAATTAATCCAATCTTCATCTAATAAGTTTTTGGCTGGCCAAGAAAGACCCAAATGAATGCTCTGGGTACTGAGGGAAAAGACTCAGATGCTAAATGCTGTCCAGCAGTGCAGCTCTGGAGTAGCCTTAGCATGTAAGAGTTTAGAGGAAGCAGGTTTCCATTACTTTGGCTGGTCATAGGCAATTTGTTTCCTGTCCACATCATCTAATGGAAAACTCCCTATGGCCTTGTGTTTGGCGCTCTAATATTTCTCACAGTACTTCCCAGAACTACTGGTTTGTCCTTGGGGAATTCAGTAAATAATTAAGTTGAGAAATTAAGTGCCTTGCTGTAATACTGGCTTTGGATCAGTGGGAGTTGTAAAGAGTAGTGTAAGGTAGAAAAAGTTTTAGGAGGAACTTAGAATGAGAAGTACCAGCCAGATACCTAAGAAACCTCCCAAATTAAATCTTTCTGTTGTGTCTCTTAGGCTGTCTTCCTGATGATACTGTGTGCTGCAGGCAAGGCAAGCAAAGTCTGTGCAGCTGTGATTGGGCCTGGGAATCCATGGGAGCCATGAGAGAGAGCAATATCTAAAGGGAGGAATGTTATTGAACAGTGGGTCCTCAA
The DNA here is from genome assembly GCA_013397295.1 of Polioptila caerulea. Lineage (NCBI taxonomy): Eukaryota > Metazoa > Chordata > Aves > Passeriformes > Certhiidae > Polioptila > Polioptila caerulea. The sequence goes on along the minus strand of VYXF01026440.1, from coordinate 388,767 downwards.
GTTGAATTTGTGTGCCGATTTCCTTTGTAGCCAAAAATTTTCTGCTAACTTTCAACAATTAGTCCACAGTATCTGAACTATAACCCCAGTTTTCAAGCGACAGATGCTGAAGACTTGGCTAGGTAATTACATTAGCATTTACTTTGCTAAAAACTGTACATAGAGGAAGACAGCATACTGGCAAGGCTTTTCCATAAGAGCAACAGTTCACAGAAAGTAGCATTTCATTATTATGTCTCTGATGCAGCTTTGAGAACAAAACCAGGTAATCCCTGAGGAGCAATTCAGCCAAAGCAGCTCAGAGTTGTAAGAACTGGCCACCAGTACCTTGTAGCTCCTGCTGCCTGACTGCACATTTGTGCTCTTTTTTCTTTTCCCCCCACCCCACAATTTCCTGTGAAGATTAAATTAATGAATCTTAGATTATGCTTCTGTGCTGGTTTTATTTTTCCCTGAGTAAATTCAGAGCATTTCTATTTCTCAGTGCTCTGAAACAGTAGTGACAGAGCTAAAGACTTATATTTGATGTGGTGAGAAGCCTTGTGATTTAAGAGGTGTCATGTAGGTTAAAAGGTAGTGACAGGATATCAAGGATTCATTGCTATGAAGAGGAGCATAGTATCTCACCAGGTAGAAAAAAGAGTGAGAGTGGAGTCTACAAGGAGGCCATATTCATTCTTTACCTCTGTTCATGCATTATAACCTTGAGACTAAGTATGAACATACACTTTCAGATCTTCTTATCCTATATGGGGATGAAATGGAAAATGTTTTCTGTGGAAATTAGAGAATGAATAATAAAAATTCCCAGTAGGATGTAAAATACTTAAATATGTTTTTCCTCAAATACTGTCTCTGTTAAATGTAGTACAAGTTACAAACTGCTCTTTCCCTACATCATTTGATTTTTGGGAAAGCCATTAGCAAAGGTATGAAGCTGTGAGCCAAAAGGCACAGGTTCTGTTCCCCATCCCATCAATTACCTGCTTTGCGATCTGAGGCCAGTCATTTTTCTGCCCCTGTGTCACTTCCTAATCTGTCTGATGCTTTGGCTGACTGCTGACAGATCCCTCCATGTCTATTTGATAAAGAGTACTTTATATCAGACAGGTGGTGGTGTCAGCTGTATCTCTCTAGTTGGTGTCTGTTCCTACAGCATATTGAGAATTACAGTTAATAAGCTAATCAAATAGAAGTATGTTAATTTAATTTCAAAGACACAGATGTTACTTTAAATTCCATAATATATAACATAGAGATTAGTTTTTCAAGACTGGACAAGACGGGCAATTTAATGTGAATTAAATGCAGAAATTTTCACTAACGTAAGTGATGACTCTGCTGTAGTTTAGAAAGGTTTGGTTAGTTTTTCTGCCTTCAACTGTTCATTTTCCTACATATCTTTGCTTTAAAATTCTGATTTAACCAAACAAGAGACTAGACTATCAAGGTGCTCTGTCAAGGGCTGCTTTCTAGTAAAAGTCTGCTTGGAAACACACAGTGCTGGCAGCTTTGTGAAAGCATAGATGCTGGTAGACTTCTTTCAAATTTCCATTTCTTTTTGCTTGGCATTTATGTAATAGGTTGGATCTGTTGGCTACCTGGGCTTGCCATTTGTCAGAAAATAGGCATTTATAAACGTCAATGCATGGTATGTATATAATATAACTAAAATTGAACTATATACGCTTTAAAAATTACATTCCAAGAAAATATCAAAATTAGTTTGTAGTCCATTCTTATCTTATAACTTCTGGGGTTTTTTTAAATAGTGCTTGGTAAAAAGCCTATGCCTCAAATACATATGTAATATATTGTCCTTCATTGTGTGGAATTGGCAAGCTTAAAATACTATTGACAGGAGAATTTTTTAGTCCAGATGGCCTCAGCTTTGTGTAATCTACCTTTTAATGTATGGCTTGCCAGCTGGGACAACTTTGCTTCGGGTGAAATTTGCATAGCCATCAGATATTTGTTACATGCCTGGAAAGAAAAGTGGGAGCAAGTTCTGGCTTATGCTAATACTTTGCTATCACCACATGCTACCTCTAAAGCAGCAAAATAAGAATTAGACTCTTCATTTGTTCTCGGCAGTTAAATTATGAGTCTCTGCCTTATAAAGATTAGATATTTTTCCATGAGTTCTTTACTACGGATGAAGCAGGCAGTGCTTTAATCGTGAAATTGTTTCACCTTGTTAAAATACTGCCGTTCTTGTTGAACAAATTAAGTTATAAAATACTGAATATATGCACCAGGCATTTCCAGACTCCAAATAAATTTTCAGACAAAACAAGCTAAAACATTATGGGAATTCACATTTTAATGCTTGATTTTATTCTAGTTTGATTTTTGTTACAGTAGTTTTAAAAGATTAGACATTACTGGTTCTAAAATAGTGCCACACTATTCTTGTAAATGTCCCAATAACAACAATAATTAATATCCCCACATTTGCATTTTAAGCCGCTCCATTTCCCTAGTCATCTATTACTTGGATGTGAAAAAATCATTTCTCGTCAAAACTTGGCACAGAATACCTGAATTCCATACTCTTTACCAGATGTAAAAATAAAAAGTGAACTAATTCATTTTTTCCCGCCAATTAAAGGGTTCAATAAAGTATGACTTAAATTTTGTCCTTGTTTTGATAAATGGTTTTCATTTACAAAAATTCAGAATTGCTCTGATCTAAAAATTAATAAATAAAGATTTAAGATTTAAAAAAACCAAAGAGGGAAGTAGAAAAAAGGGAGATCTGCCTCAAATATGATAATAACGTGAAACTGCAGCTTTCTAGAGAATGCCTAAAGCCTCAGCTCCTTGGTGATTTTGGAGGAATACCTGAATACTTGCTTTTTGCAATGCAAAAAGAAAACAGCCATCATCTCCACTTGGCCACCACTGAGACAGCTTCGGTCACAGCCTGTGGTAGGGTGCTGATCACATCTGTCTCAAAATAGTTACAAGCGGTTAATTCACGCCAAGAGCATTGTACTGCTTCAGAATAATGTGTGTCCTCGTCTTCCCTGAGAAAGATTATAAATGTTTTTCACCTCTGTCAGTTTTTTATGAAGACCCTGGTTTTGCCTGAACTCAAACGTATTACAAAAGCCTGTAGTATCCTATTGAATCTTCTTAAGGAAACTTCTTGAGCCTAGGAATATTGAGAGAGAGAGAGAGAGAGACATTGATTTAAAATTATACTTGATGAGGTGTAAGTTTTATTCTGTGATTCACTAGTCTAATTATAACTTTTACTGGGGTAAAAAGCTGAGAAGTATTGAGAACATTCAGAAGATGGGAGAAGCATCTCCTGCTTTGGGTTAGTGGCCACACAAAGCCCGCCAGTGTGCTGGCCAGAGCCCTACCCTGCAACACGTGGAGTGGGTGGATGGTTGTTTCATACAGAGCTGAGGAGTGTTTTTCTGCTGGATTGGTAAAAATCTGTTGCAATAGTGCTGGGTTTATGCCAATGAATCATCTTTATTTCTTTAGGGACACTTTTTTCCGAGCCTGACTTCAGTTCATGCAATTATCGCATCTGTGTTTCCCGCCAGGGGAATTGCACGGTTCTTTGCAGATTTCTGCCCAGAGGTGTTGGCTTGCCTGAGCCGTAGTGTGAAAGTTGCACATGGCTGAAATATCCTATTTTCTCTTCAGTTAGTGTGCATTGCCACCGCTTGAGGAGACCACAGAGGAGACAGTGGCATATAGGCACCAGACAATGTTGAAGCCTGCCATCAATTTGTTCTTATTACAGACACAGATTTTTGTAGCACTTTGGCTTTATTCCTTTCTGAGTTGAAGTTTCAAGTCTATCTTTGAGAAGTGGTATTTTTGAAAGCCAGAAACATGTGGATGTGTCCTCATTCATCTGCAGAAGGAGGAGCAGGGAGTGAGGGGAACGGTGTTTGCCTGTGTTGTTGGAAGCACATTTCCTCCATGAAGGGCAAGGTGCTGTGGCATTCAAGTCCCTGCTGTTTGTCTTGGCAGAGGACAAGTTGCTTGGTCCATTTCATGCCTCGCATGAAAGAGGACAGGGGTCTACTAAGGCTATGTTACATTGACACAATGTTGGTGAATGTAAAATACTCAATAATTTAAGGAAGTAGGCTGATACTAAGCCTGAAGAAGGAGAAAAAAATGCAGCCCACCCTTGCTCTGAATATGTAAATATTGGCATACAGGAATACACATTTAAAATTTATCACAGAAGTGAGAGTACTTTGCAAGGCGGTGCCCGGTCAGAATGACAAAAGAACAGGCATATGCTGTAACTTGAAACTCAGGATTCCTTCCCATTTCTGTCTCTAGTGGTTAGAGTGCTTCGCTCTTGCTAGATTACAAGTCCACAGGGACTTTTAAAACTACTTATTCAGACTTTACTGTTTTGGATGTACAAGAGTTAGTTGCATTAAGCTGTAGCTTGGAAAAAAAAAAACTGAAACCATTTTTATAGCATTTTAAAATAACTTTATTAAAGGATAGCATAAAAGATCACAGTTTTTCTGTTTTTACAGCTCTGCTTTGAAAAGATAATAAAGCTACTACACAGGACATGTATTAGGCTGGTGATTAATGCGTCTGTGTGTTACAACTGCGAATACTCTGAAACTAGTTTTATATTGGAATGAATGAAAATGTCACATAATGAAACCGCAGAGGAGGAATACAGTGCTAAGAAAATAATGTGCACTAGTCTCTCACTAGGTAACATTTTACATTAGCAGAGTGGGCTGAGCTTTTTTTGCCTTCCATATGGGGATCTTAAAGTACTTGACATCAAAGAGGAGCTCTGTTTTGATAGAGTAATTGATAGAGCCTGGATAATCCTATTGCACAAACATTAGCAGGAAGCTGGGGCTCTTGACATGCTGAAGAATACAGTGGAAGTTTAAAAGTGTTTTTTTCTAGGACTGTTCTTTAATCATTGATCTGTATTTTAGGCACCTGAGCTCTCATATGTTGGTTTTAAGATGAGATCCAGTATTGAATAAATAAATGTTGTTATTGGGACGGAGGTGCGAAGACAAGGTCTTTTTCCTCTAGGGAAGGATGGATATCTGCCTTGTAGACACTGCATAATTTAGGTTGGAAAGGATCCCAAGAGGTTTTGTCATTCAGCCCTGGGCTTAAGTAGGCTTAACCTCAAAGTTAGATGAGGCTGATTAAGGATCTTGTCTCTTTAGGCAGCCTTTCCAATGCCAAGGTGCTCTTGTGAAACCCTTTTTGACTATATAAAACAGATGTTTTTCAATGCTAAAAAACTTTCATCCACTGACTTTTGCCTTTTTGATGTGTACACATCTCTGAGGAGAGCCTGGTTCAACCTTCTCAGTAGACAAAATCAGCCAGCTTGCTCAGCTTCTTCACATCTTGCATGGTGCAGCCTCTGCCGTGCTTCTCTGCTGCCCATCTATCGCTTTGCCTCTTTGCTGGGGCTGCAGAAGTGGTAGATCAGTCTCACGAGACTCAGATCAGATCAGATCTCAGATCAGTCCTCACGAGTGCTGTGTAGATGGGTTTTATGGATTCACTTGACCTGCTGCCTGCCATCCTACTGAAGGCAGCACAGGCTGTGTGATTAACCTCTTGCTGCTGTGATGTGTTGCTTGCTCTGGGCTAAGATGCTTTCTTTCCATTGCCAATTCTTTTCTAGGATGTAGCATTTCCTAAGCCCTCAGTCGCCACAATGATCTGTAGTAGCAGTGCTGTACTTAATTAAAAAAACAAACAAACAAAAAACCAAAACAAAAAGCAAAAAAGGAGCTACAGACAGATGTAGGTGCCTAGTTGTCTGTCATGTGTGTCTGACTGTTACAAACACCAGAAGTTGGAATATCAGTCACCAAATATTCAGTTGCTGATCAACCCAAGTACGCATGAGGAATGTTCTTAGGGTAGTGCCTCTGAGAGTTTGCTGTAAGAGCAGCTCACGTAGCCGGGTCAGTTTATGCCTTCACTGGAATCCATCTCAATTACAGATGTGACCACTAAGTATTTTAATAACTATATCACTAATGGTTTAAAAAAACATGAAGGATTAAGAGCCATATGTTCTCCCAGGCATGTGAGCTTAACAAATGCAGCATTTTGCTATAAAACTTTTTTTTTTTTTTCACTTCGGTATGTAGCCACCCCATCCCTTGGCAGAAGTGGGATTCTATCCACAAGCTACAGACGAGGGTGTGTGGTCTTACAGCAGCATGGGAGGAGTTGGGTCAAAGGCAAACTTTTATATATGTGCTGTGCTACTGAGGGGAAAGGAAGCAGTAAACCAGAAAGGACTGCCTTCTTTCAGTTCTGGCTCTTTTGGCTTTCACTTCTGCAGCTGAGGAATCCCCCTCCCTTCTCTGCTTGTGTGAGAGCACAGATGCTGTGTTGGAGAGCCAGTGGAGCTGTGCTGATGGGGTTGAAGTCTAAATGAAGAACTCATCCTGCCGAGCCTACACTGTAGATTTTGTTGTCTGAGATGCGTTTTGTGGAATACAAACCATGTTGGATGTACACAGCATATTGTTTGTGAAAAATAAATCAAGCAGCCAGGGAAACAGCATGGTATTTTCTGGACAGATCTGCCCTTCTGGATGCCAAACATGGTTTCAGTAATCTCATATTTAAGGGAATATAAATTGAAACCTTATTTGAGTGTGGCCTGACAGTAGAAGTATTTTAATTGATAAAACTAGTTTGCTGCACAAATTTTTCTCTTCACTATGTGTGGATCAAAAGCATTTTCATTATTTCTTTGAAACATGTGTAAGCACAAGTGAAATGGAAACAGGATAGTATATTTAATCAGATCTGTGGTGCCAAACTTCAGACCCATATAATTTCAATGAGTAGTTATATAATTTTGATATTTCTCTCATACTGAATGGTTTTTAGTATCTAATATTCTTGGGTCAGCTCTACTGGAGCAAATGGAAGTTTTGTAATATTCCCACAGTAACTAGATCAGCTTCCAAAGAACAAAGAGATATTCTGGGTTAAAATCAAAAGGCAAAATGGTGTGACTCTCCCAGGTGGTATTCAGCCTCTAAAGCTACAGAAAGCTTGTAGTTCAGCAAAGGAAGCAATTAGACAGCCATTAAAGAGCAATCAAGAGCATTTTCTTTGTGAGGAAACAAAGAGTACTCTTAAAGAATGATTGCTAAGGATTAAAATGCAGCCTGAAAGAAAATCAGGCCATGTGCAACTTGTGAAAAACTTAATTACAGTATTTACTGTACTAATTTGACAAACTGTTGGCACAAAGATCAGGTCATTACACTGAACCCACTTAGAAGAAGTAATGCCATGCTGAAATACCTTGTTTCAAAGCTTTTCATACTTTTTTCCAATATTTTTTGAGTTATTTCATCCCAGTTGCAGCTGGAATTGCAAATTTCTTGCTTCACTTCAGAGAGCTGTCGGTCTGAACCAAATATTCCTCTCTGCTGTGGGACGGTTTCAGAGGATATGTTATTGGAAGAATGTTATGCAACTTGATATAGGCATTTGAATTTGTTCCATCTTTTTGATTTACAAACTGGTATGATCTTCACAAGTTTTTAATATATGGTAAGATGGACTTGTTTCACTGCATTTGGAATCATTTGACCAAGCAAGGAACTTCACTATAAAATAATGTGCAAGACTGGGCGGTAGTTTAGGTTTGCTTCATGAGTGTCAATGTTGGTTGTCAGTCTATTATGATATTCAATACTGGAGTTGGTAATTCCATAAGTCCAAAGACTTATCCAAAGTCATTTGTGAGCTCAAAATTAAACAAAGAAAGAAGAACCCTGGCAGAAAACATGGTTGCAGAGATGAGAAGTACCTTGGTCACAGTGACCATTCCAAATATGGCTGCAGACAAAAATGTAGCAAAGGAGTTTTCCTGATGTCAGGATCTTTTCTGAATTCCGTCTTGATTGAAGTATTCCTTGTCCACAGTTTGGGTCTTTTTTTTTCTCATGTTTAATAGGTTTCCCGTCTGCCCTGTAAGCTTTTTTCTCACTTGCTTCTGTTTAGGGTAAGAAGGGATATGGTCTACCTCTTTATCATTCACTTCTAAATCAGTTCAAAGAATTTATCAGTCTTTCCCCTTCTTCAAGAAGACATGAATTTTATTCAGTTTAGAGTAGAAAATGCATAATGGGAATTAAATGAACTGAATTTTTTTTCTTGTTTTTCTCTTCTCCAAGGTGAATACCCCTCTTTTGCAGGAGCTGTTGTCAGTAACATAAGAATATCTTCCCCAAATGCCCCACATCATCATAGTGTAGTTCTTTCTCATACTGGTCAAACAGCCATATCCTTGGTAACAAGACTGTAGCTCTGTGTGTGCTCTCCAAATGGCTCGTGTGCAGTGGAGGAAATCCTAAGTCATTTTAGTGGCCAAGTTGTGCTTTCAGAAATAAACTGCATTGCAAAGCAAATACTCATCAGTTCCATAAAGGACAGGGTTTTGACTGATGCCATGTCCTGCAGAGCCTGATGCTGTTATCAACTCAAGCCAGCCAGAAAGTGGCTGGAATGGAGTGACTACTGCAAAAATCAGTGCAGACTTTTCTAGTTTTAAATCTCTAGTGCAACGTATGAGGGTGTGTTGTAAACCTCTTGGATGCTATTCTAATACAGTGGTCCCTGGAAAGCTCTGAGGGAGCAGGAAGACTGAACAATGCTGAATAATTTTCAGCTTCTTTCTCTTTCTACCTTACTTGTTAGCCTTATAGGTGTATAAAATTTTCATGGAGACACTGCAAGATGTCAAGTTTGCAGGAAGATTCTCGAGATTGAACTGTATTTATTTACAAAACACCTACACGTACAAGCAGAAGTGTTTTTTTGAATCATAACTCCCTTGGATAATTTTTTGTGGATGAAATGGTTGTTTTTCATGCTTTTGGAATCCACCTGTGTTCTTTTTGTGTAAGCATCAGTAAGCTGCCAAAGCTGGATGTCCTGGAGTGTGAATCCAGTCCTTACCTGAGGGGTTTAAGTTCTGATGAAGGTTTGCAGCATGGTGAGGCAATGGGAAGGAGTTCTCTGTGGTTTCAGTCAGACTGATGTTCCTCTGTGGGAGGTATCTGTTTTCTAAGTTCTTGAAGCAGGTCATTCTTTCCTAAAACTTTTTCTTAAAATACATACATATATATAATATATGAATATGTGTGTGTGCCTGTTTGTTAGACATACCTATAAATAATTACCGAGTCTTTTTAAAAACAAATTATAGGCATCTTACTGAAAAGGAAAAACAAAGGATAGAAACTCTCCTGTGGGTCAAAATTACATTGCCATCCCCTTCTGATGTGAAATAAAAGCCTAACCCTATCGGTTTGGGTGACCTGTAGGGTCTGTTAGCAGGGGAAGTCAATGAAATGCATCACAATTAACAATGTCTTGTTGATCTCCCACGGACTGGAACTGTAGCAGATAATTGGCCAGTAGTGGGAGTTTTGCCATGACTAGCTTTATCATTTTGTCAGTTTGCTAATAAAAGGTCACCAAGGGTACAGAGCATCTGAGATTTACATATGGCAGATACGAAGGTGTTCTGGGGAGCCTGCTTCAGAGAGGGGCCGGGGCATTTGTTGCAATTGACACCCATGCTGTGATTCCAGAATTGACAAGAAACGCCATTACTAAGCGGATCTGCCAAGATAATTAGAATTCAGGGTTGCATTTTTAATCTGACTTGAGTCAGATAATTTATCACAGCAGTAGCAAGCTGTCAGGGTCACACAATAAATACTGATTATGGGAGAATAAAGATTAAGTGCAGCCTTACAAAAAAAAAAAAAAATTATAGGCCAAGCTGTACTTAAGAAACGTTTTCTTCCAGTACTTCCTATGCTAATTTCATGTAATATTGGCAAAAAGATCATATCTCTAAAATGAGCTTTTGTAATGAAAGGAGGTAATGCTGTGCAGGAGTGTCTCTACTTAGGATCTGTTTAAATTTTAAATTGCAAATTGATTGCAAAGAAATATTAATTTTGAAAAGCTGATTTAGCATGACTGTTCCATTCCTATCACCACTATTATAATTTGACATGTTAAAGGAAGAAACACTCTTATGCTGAAGGCAGTACTAATTTGTTAGCATTAGTAAGATGCTGCATTTTTAATTTAACACAGCTCTTGTTTTTGATTCACACATGGACAGTTTATGACACTTTCATTTAATTAAAGAAGCCTATTTATTAAAATATGCAACTCAGAAAACAGGTTTTGAAATTCCATTTACAAACTAGTATGTTAAGGATCCAGCACTTCCATATTCACCTATAGTTTTTGAAGGATAAAAAAAATCAAATGAGAACATAGCATTTATGTGCATTATATGTTTCCTTGGGAAAAAAGCTACTGCAAAGATGAATAATTAACAGATGTATGTTCTATTAAAAAAGAAATTTCAAGAGATGCTGAAATGCAGTAGCTAGCTTTAGAATGAAGTTTCTTAGTAAGGCATTCCATATCTCTTTGGCACCTTCAGCAGCCTTTTTTAGGTGGCGTGTTGGTTATGTTGCTTTGCTTTTCTGCTGCACGATCATAACTTACTGTTTTTCCCTGTAAGAACGTCAAATAAGTGGTTAGTTGTTACTGAACTATCTACAACTGCATACTATGAAGCCTCAGCTGAAAAAATGAGAGCTTGGAGATACTAGCAGCCTTGCATTTTGGAGTTGGTTTTTTATTTGCTTTCTGCCATTGAATATTTCATGTAGAGTGGGTGATGCTTCCACTTTTCTCTTGGCAGCATTTGTGGTTGACTCAGTATTTTGGTTCTGGAAATAGAGTTTGTGGTCCTTTTTTATAATGATAGGACTCTAGTACATCTGCCTAAGGAGAGCAATTACTGTGACATTTGTTCAATTGAAATGGAGAGAATTAAGTGTGGATGAAAAATACTTTAAAAAGTAATACATTACAAAATCTTAGGAATATATATTTTTTTAATTGTACTGTTAAAAAAAAAAGTAAAATATTTTGAAGTATTACTTCATTTCCAGAAAGCAAGTAGCTAATTTTCAATAACTAAAGTTCTTTAGTAACCTTTGAGTATAGACTATTTTCTAAACAGTTTTTTCAAGAGATTTTCTGCCTGTGTCATAAGCTCAGAAATGGCAAAATTCCTCAATATTGACTCTAAGGCAGAGATAGAAAATGTTTCTTGTTGAAGTAATGAAAATGATTAATTTTGGTAGGTGCATCAATAACGAAGCATCTTGTTTGTGGGGAAGAAAGCACACAAATCTCTCATTTATTAAGCAGGTCTCTCATATCAGGTGCTTGAAATTTCTATGGCACTATTTTTTATGGTATACCTAATGAAAGCTTTAGCCTTTAATCTTTTGAAATACCTGATTGTAACCAATGAAAAATTGAACCTGAATTATTTCTATGAATGTCATTATTATTACTATTCTTATTATTATCATCATCATTAATTTTCTAGGTAATGAACTGTCCTGCTACCTCACTTAAGTAGCAGGGGGCAGAAGTATGTATAACTCCAGCATTCAGCCTTGCTGGGGGGAGCAACACACTGTGTGTAATTTTGGGGCCACAGGATACTGAAGCTCAAATTGAAGGGCAGCCAGGAGAGCAGAGCGCTGGGCTGACTGCAGCATGTAAGTAGTTTTGTTACTCTTGCCCAACTGCAATGAGTGCTGAGGACTACTGACATACAAGATACAGCTTTTACAGACCCAGCAGACTACATTGCCCAAGTCTGGTGTAGATTTGTCCAATTAACATTGTTAATGTATTATTAATTTTGTGTTAATAACATAAACAAATCCTGGGGAGGTGTGAGCCTGAATTCCGCACAGTGAAAGAGCTGTGTTTGCAGGCAGGTTGGGGATCGCATCTGCTCAGAGGGCATTATTTAGGAATTTGCTTTCAAATAGCTCCTTTCACAGTCTAACTACAAGGGACAGTAGCTGGAGTTGTGCCTGGAATAAAATAGGAAAAAGAAGGGAGGCCACTCCCTGGAAGCCTGGCAGCTCTGAACCCTGCAAAACCTCTGGGCTGCTGTTTCCTAGGTTTGGATCTGTCACGTAAGGATAAAGGAGGGCAGGTAGAGAGGGTTGCTGAGTGCCTGAGCAATGAAGAAAGCACAGTAGGTCAAACTTGGATGATCTAAACACCTGTGTCCTGAGCATCTTTTTAAAGCACCCCTTCTCCCCCTGTAACAGCTCCCAGACCTGTGGTCTGTGCTGAGTGGCCTGTAACTCCTGTGGCAGTGTGTTGAGTGCACCTACCTCAGCAGAGGTGTGGAGGGATGCCCTCAGTGACTTTGCTTTCTTCATACAGCCATCTCCTCTCTAAGTGCTGTTTCTGACCATTTCAGGTTCCCCAGCTGACAAGCTGAGTGACACACATAAACTTTTCTGTACAAATACTGGCAGCAAATGCAGTGCCAGCCTCCCTTTTCATCATGCTTGTCTATTAATTATACAGCTCTTACCTTAGCAGAACTCTCTGAAAATGCTTACATCATTTACATGCATGTTTGTAAGAAAGGTCACTTAGTTTGGTAATGTGTTAATTTAGACACAAGGGAAGAAACAGGTCAGATGAAGAGATAACATTTGTCTATCTTCTGTAGTGGTCTCACTGATTAATTGACAAAGTCTTAAACTTATATAGTACCATAGGTTATGATTAATTATTTCCTTATAAAATAATAGGAGAGCAACAGAAAAAGCAACTTGAGCATGCTTGTATTCCTCCCTAGGTACAGATTTCAATCATATTACTGAACACTATTCAGTCATCCCATAGTACAGAGACTGATGTAAACAGCTAAGTCAAAAATGGCCAAATGAGATTGTGTTGGAAGAGCTACTCCCAGTGGAGGTGAGACCAGGGCAGTTGCAGTGAGCACTGTGGCTGGTTTGGGATGGGGTGTAAGGCAGCAAAGGGTGTATAGTGAGGGGAATATAGTTGTGTCAGAGAAGGTTAGCTCTCCTTTAGAGGCTAGCCAAGGCTGGGAGAGAACAGCTTAGCTTTTATAAATGTTGTATGAAAAGTAAACAAGCAGAGAAGGGAACTATCCAAAGTAAAGAATCACATAGCTAGCAAAACAAATGTTTATAAATTTGTTCATGGCTCTTCTGAGGCTGGAAACTGGAAGAAAGTTCTTCACTTGAAGCTGTAGTCACCTTGATGCTTTAGTTACTGTAGAAAATAAAAATTCTGCACCAGGGGGCACTTGTGTGCGCCGAAACTCTGCCAGTGGCAACTAGGCTAGATGATTTGTCACAATAGTTAAAATGGTTTAAGAATTTTCTTGCCCAGGATGTGTTTGAAATACAATACCACTTAATTTCAGAGTGGAAAAATGCGGAGTATAAATGTATTTAACAGTTGAACCTTTGATTCACACAGTACTGTGAACTGTATGGAAATCCAAATGTGAATAAATAGGTATAAGGAATTGGTTAGCCAACACTCAAGGCATGACGAAATGCCATGCCACAATTTTATGATGCATGTTACAGCTGTATAAATATGAATAAGGGTTCTGTAAAACCTCTGTGACTTTTTGCACTGTCTTAGATGAGCCTTAGGTGGTGCTGTTGCATTTTTTCTTTTGGCTATGGCTGTTTTTAGTGCTTCAATCGTTTTTATTCTGCTTTGCTTTCTAGATCATACCAGGAAACTAAGAATAATTTGCTAGACCAATGTTTGTAAAATTTACCAAGGTGGAATACTAAAACATAACTGCTTGTCGGGTGCACTTCATTTCCTAATTTGAAACACTTTAGCACCTTTATATAAGAACTAATACTGAGCTATGCTCATAGCATAAGGCATATCTTGCCCTACGTGTGTTATTTTGTCTAATGGTGTATAAATGTGAGTATAAAAATAAATTAAAGACACAAGATTGAGTAAAACCTCTCCAAAATTAAGTTCAACATGTGGGATTGATGCTGTAAGTTCACAAGTCTTTCAACTTTCCATATGGCTAATTAAAAAGAAAAAAGTGGCTGAATTTTAGAAAAGAAACGTGTATGTCACATTGGCAACTTGCAGAGTGCCTCCTCTGTTTAAGGACCTATGCACTAGTTTTACATCCAATTTCCTGCCCTTATCTTCCTTATGCCAGCTCACAGTGTGGTTCATTGGGAAACAGTTTGCTTCTTTTTCCTATTTCTTTTTTCACAACATAAAAAAAAAATTCCCATGAAGGTTTTTTCCACTACAACTGCCTACCCTTTATGCTCTGCAGCCTGCCAAGCTTGCCAAAACTCAGCAGGTAGCCCACATGGTATGCATGTCTGTGTGAGAACGCTCCCCTGATGTGGACAAGATGTTGGTTGTAAAATGAAGCCAACATCTTGTCCACAAGTGTGCAAAAAAAAAAAAATCCTCAATCTGGACAGACGTGTTTTTGTAGGCTGAATGCATTGGCTGTGCTAATTCGAAGTCTAAACCTTTAAAAACCAGGAAAAAATAATTACATAGTTACAGTACCAATAATGCTATCAGTAGTAGTAAAGCTGCAGACGTATTTGTTAATCTGAGACTGTTAGCTTAAACTTTTACTGCCCTGGTATTTACAGTAATTCTTTTGGCATCTGTGACTTCAGGGGTTTTATCACTCCTATTTTAGTCTCCACAACCTGGGCAAATAATGTAAGCCCGAGATTGTGGGCTAGCAAAAAACAGTACGAGAATTAAGAGGAGAGATGCTCTGGGTTCAGGCTGCAGTTTGCCCAGAACTTCCTTTGAGATGGATATTTTTGTTTTGTACCTATGCCCTGTTAGGTTGCATGTGAGGAGCAAGAGAAAGAGTAATGTATAGACGGGGGGATGGCAGTGACAGATAGAGACTCCCTTGCTCCAAACTCGGATATAAATGCATGAGGCAAAGTTGGTTGCATAATGTAAACAAAACAAAAAAGCCCTACAAGGTTATTCCCTGGAACTGTGTATGCTTCATATTTTCCAAACTAAAATTGTCAAAATGTTCTGATTAGTTTAAAACTTGGAAGGACTAAAGTTAGGTTTTCTCATTGGAGCAAACCAAAAAATTGGCACAAGAAACTTTAACTATACATTGGTGTTTTCACTTATTTCAGGCTGAAATATGGGAAGAACAAAATTGGGGAGTTTTTTGGGTTTGGGGTTTTTTTTTTTTCATTTTTGGTCTTTTCAGTGTAATTTTGTGGTTCAGGGTTTTTTTAAGCTGTCACAGTTCACAGTTTGAGTACTTCTTTAAGTTGAAGGTGTTCTGAATTGCCTAGATCTGCTTAAAGCCATGGGGTTTTTTCCAAGCCACGATTTTTTTCTCAGAAATTTAAAACACCACACTGTTGCATTACACTTAAAGGTACACATAGTGATTGAGTACATCCACACTTCAGCTCCAGCAAAACTCCTGCTGGTCCACACAGCTCACCTGTGGATGACCCCACACTGGGGGGGGAAGCCAGGATTCACTCTTTGCTTTAAAGGATGCCTTTCCTCGTGGCCTGCTGGGGTGTAGCTAGTGCTGTTTCTCTCCTCTCTGCCCTTGGTGTGTGTATGTTAGGGCTGGGGACACCCAGACTCCCGAGATTTCCCTCCAATAGCGGGAGTGCTCTGCAGAGGAGCCTCAGAGCTGCAGTTGCTTCCTCTGGATTCTCACTTGAAGCTGGTTGAATATGGGGACACTTGGCATTTCCAGCAATATAGACTCATGGCATTTACTTCAGGCATTTCATTTGGTTTTAAGTTTGATGGCTTTTTAAAAAAAAAATAATGGAAGCTTTTTGTTTATTACCTGGCAAAGTACACATTGTCTATTCTCCATTTACTTGCATTATTGAGTAGAAGCCCTTGGAGGTTTAGGATTTTTAAATGCATTTGCCTAGCATGAGCACACCTTTTTTTTGGTAGACATAAATGGTCAACAGCTTTGAAGAATGTTTGGCTGTTTTAAACTTGCAGGTTAATACCTAGTAAAAGTTTGGGCATGTTCTTCCACACAATGCTTTTCCTGTCTAGATCATCAAGGTACAAGGTTGGCAAGTGTCTGGTTTTAATAGCTTTTGGTTTTGTTTTGATTCATTCTGGTAAATTTCATATTATAAAAGATCTTAAACTTCAGTATAGCTTTCTAATGAAAAGACGAGGTTTATCTTAAAAAAAAAAAAAATTACAAGAAGATGAAACCTCTTATGTGCATGGGGCTTTTCTTACAANAACTTCAGTATAGCTTTTTAATGAAAAGACGAGGTTTATTTTAAAAAAAAAAAATTACAAGAAGATGAAACCTCTTATGTGCATGGGGCTTTTCTTACAAATAGATCATGCTCTATTTCAGGGAGGTAATTTTTTTCATTCCTTTAGGAGGTCTTTCTTGATCTGCTAATATGCATCACTGTCTTGGAAAATGACTGCATGCTAGTGTTCAGCAGGCAGAAAAATTACAGTGTGTGTAAAACTCCTCCTTGATCGTGCATGACATTGCCCGGTTTATGAGACCTTGCAACTAAAGAGTAATCTATTTTTAAGCATGTAATTATTTTTGGCAGACAGGTATTTCAAAATACATAACTTAAACTTCTTTCTGTTTCGAGTATACTTCAGACTGTGTGATATATCCATTCTCATGGTGGAAAGGACTTTTTCATTTTTCTTCATAAATGTCATTTTTGAAGTTTCATTTCAGTCTGTTTCAGGTGAACATGGCTCATAATTTATGTGTTACACTGACAGACTACAAATAATAATGTCTCTTAGAACAGCAAGTCAGAAAATCACCTAGCATATTAATTACAATTGTCAAGCAATGACTGATCATAAATTTAACATCAAAGACCCAGACTTCCTAAGAAAGCATCTTAAATGCTCTGTTAAAAAATTTGCCCTTGAAATTGCATGTTTGATAATAGGTATTACTGTAATAGTAATGTATCAATTCTCCTTCTAACCATGGAAATGTCTTTTTAAATAACAATTTGGTAGAAAATTTGTGGGAGGGTGTTACTACTTTGTTATCTCACAATGTAAGAATTCTCCATGTGAATAATGACATACCATTAAATTTGTTTATTGGATTTGGTTATTTCATATCGCTTCGGAAGCACCTGAAAGACAGGGAAAAGGACAGTGTTTTCCACGATGATGTGTGGATGTGTGGTGTGGCTAAGCCTTCTCTGTGTCCCCTGGTGCCTCCAAATTCCACCACTTGTAAACTGCATGGTTTTGAGGAGTGACACGTGTGACCTGCTAGAGGGACAGTGCATGCTCGGTCATCCTACACATCCTACACCTCTGCTTGGCTTCAAGGCCACACAGGGTCAGCTTCTTAAAAAAAATAAAAAATGCAGGTGGACTTCTTTGTCCTGCGCAAACTTCTGATTTATATTTTTTTTCATCACAGAGGCAGTTCATGGGTGGGGGATTCAGGCATGGTATGCCTTGACAATTTCTCCTAGATGTGGTCACACCCCAGTTCCACAGCTGAAAGTTGCACAAGTTTAAAGTTTTCCCCACATGCAGCCAAGGTCTGGCTTGAGTGCAAACCCCAGCCTATGCCCAGGAGGTTTTCCCAGGGGTACCAGCTGAGGTTGGTGGGATTCTGGATTCAATACCAACCCTGAGCAAGTTCAAGTAAGGATGCCAAAGTCACTAGAGGTTTGAAGGACCCTACTGTACGTGCCTTTGCATGGGCCTCGTTTTCAGAGAGCTTTGTAGCTATTGAAAGTCAATGGGTTACAGTGAATATTTAGACATTTGTCTGAGGTTACAGTTGTGGTTGAAACAACTATAAACACCATGGAAGAAGATCTGGGTCTAGATGTGGAGGGAGTGGGTCACAGGAAAATGAAGATGAGAGGATGGAATTACAGAAGACACAGGAGGAGCTGGTGTTTATTGCAGTAGGAATTTGAAGGAAGTGGTTTGTATGTCCTTAGGAAATCCAGCTTCATTATTTCTGTTCTTTACAGAACTTTTTAATTTAAGCTAGATGGGTAGTGGACTCACAATTGGGAAATGACGTGGTGACAAATAGCTTTTCGGTTTTTGCACAGTTGAAGTCCTTTCCTTTTCTCAAATGTATCTCAGAAATTGCTCCCATGGTGTACGTCCAGCCCAATGTCTGAACTAGTAAATGGGAACAGGCAATGGAAAGAGTTGTCATGCAAAAAAAATTAATTTGAGGAATATGTGGAAAGTGTCTGTGATGAGGCAAGTCAGTCTAAAGTTGTCATCACTTTCATTTGGCATAACTCGGTGCTGCTGGAGAAAGGGATGATTGCCTCTCCCTGTTCAGGCTGCCTGTTTCCTTTGTGTGCTGACTTTGTGGTTCTGACGTGGTTTTGGTTGGGTTAGCTTTCACTTGGACCAGATCCGTGTTCCAGCTTGCCCACAAGCACACAAACACTTCTGCTGGGAAGAGACAGTGGTGAGAACAGGCAGGTTGGTGTGGAATGAAAGGTGGAACAATTTGCCTTGCGAGGAGTTGGGCCAGGCAAGGGGATTGCAAAACCCTCACCTCCGCAGGGACGGCGGGAGAGTCAGAGGCTGCATCCAGGGAGAGCTGCTAAAGAGGGATAATCAGCATTAACATTTTTAAGGACTTCTCAAAAATATAAAAATATAAAACAACATGTTGTGACATTAAAAGTATTTATATGTCAATAATTATTCATAATGATAATTCAGTAATAGTGTCATCGACTTCTGACACTTATTATTGATAACATAATGCTGGGTCTTTTTTTTCCCCCCTGTCTTTCTCTCTCTCTCTCTTTTTTTTCTTCTCTGTTTTTCTTTTTACCAGAACCCTTTACTACACTCTTTTAAGATCTAGGACCACTTTACTTAGGGGTACAAAACTTTATGAAAAGACATTTCCCAGCCTTGTGTAAACCACAGTGCTGAGGGGTGGGTAGGAGCTGGGTAATAGATGCTTGGATTATCCATATAGGCTTACCAGCAGAGCAGAGGCTTCTATTGGTTTTTACTGAGATGGAGCTAGTTTGAAAAAGGTGATGTCCAGGAAAAGTAAGAATTATCTTCAAGTATTATCTCTTAGCTGAATCCAAAGCGTACTTGACAGTGAGCCTGATTTTTTGGAAACAGAATAGACATTAAAATTCAGCATTAGCTGTGAAATGCGGGCAAGCAGACTTAGTTTCATCATATTTGATATCCCAAACACATCATGGAGAAATTTTCTGTGTTTTTTAATGTCACTAACATAAATATAACTACTGGCTTGCAGCAAAGCTATGCTTGTGGATGCACCTACTTTGGTTAGTGTTACTTACTCTGTATTTCCACATCCATATGAGGTGCCTGCTCATGGTATGGACATCTGTCTTCCAATCCTATAACACACAAGTTACTGGTGGGACAACCACTGGATTCTGTCCACACCTGGGTGAGACTTCTTGTAGCCTGATGCTTTTCAAAAGAATGACCCTGTGGTAGTGACACTGCATCTGCAGGTACTGAGCTTGGGTCCTGGCATTAAAAACATCATTCATTTTGACTGTTCTATTATGAAAAAACAGCAGGTCCCACAATGGGAAGCATTAGTAAAATTTTAAATTGCCACAATTTAACGTTATGGAAAGACAGCATTACAGTGCAAGAATAGCTTATAGGAGCATGTAATTTTGCAGTTTTCTTTTGGAGTGGCGAAATGAAAAAATGTAAGGATGGCTACAGAGCCCTGTAGCTTGTTTCCAGCTCTTTAGTGACTTTCTGCAAGCATTCACCTTGTCTCCTTTGCAAAGCAGAACATCATTTATCACAAGGCTGTGGCTGATAATAGATGCTGAAGGATAAAAAACCAATAAAACTAATATAGTGCATAAAAGTAGCTTGTTATGATTTTTTCAGATTTACACCTGAAATTGCACAGAGGCTGTTTAGAATTATTTGAGAGTTGAGGTTTTGTTATGTCGTTTTAGGATGCTCTTGAGAGATGAAAATGGGGAGAACAGAGACAGCCTGAGACTGTGTTCATACCTTTCCTGTGTTGTTTTCTTATGTGCACTGGGTGAGAGAGTTTACAAGACAAGTTATATGTTCCCCATGCAAAGCTGTTTCTTATTTTTCATAAAAGCACTCGGGGAATCTTTAAGGATGAATGGGTTTGGGGTTTTTTTAATGGATTTTGGTTTAGCTAGCTCAATTACTTAAGCAATGGTGAGGACCCTTCAATGTTTTTGGCTAAGTGGAGGACCACGTGAACGAGTGGAGAAGGGACTTGGGATCTGAAAACGGATATACCATTGCCTAGCTCCAGATGCAATTTATAACATATGAGAATAATCAAGGCCTGAAAGTGTAAAAGCTTAAAACTTGAGAGCCAGATAAAATCTGTTGTAGTGGATTAGGCTAAAATGTACTTAGAGCAGCCTGCGTTCGAATTGTTTTATTTCTCACCAGAGCACAAATTGCAAAGGATTGTCAGCAATAAATTTGGACTTTAGTTTGATAGAAGATATCTTCTGCAACTTAGGAAATTAAATAAAATTCATTAATGTGCCATAATTCAAGATTTCTGTAAAGGTTAAGAAAAATATGACCATTCTTAAATAAAATGCTTTTAATCATGTGTTTATTCTAAGGCACGTTATTCTTAAGGCACGTTAGCAATTATATTTTCACATCATTGTTCAGCAATTGCAAATATACCAAAAAATACTGGCAGAAGACTGTTCCATAAGTGAAAACAGAGAGCCTTAGACTTAGGAAAGACCTGAAGAAAATGTTTTAACTGTTAAATATATAAATGATCTCATTAATATTGGAAAGATAAATCAAGTTTTTCTTTTTAGATTCTGTTATGACTTTGTAGTAAAATGGCAATGCTAAGCACTGCAGATACATTGTTAGTACCGTGCAAGTCATAACTTGAAGGCCAGGGAATTTCCCAAAACAGCTCACCATTTGGGCAGTAAGTTTGTTGCCATTGAAGGTAGGGGGGGTTTTGGTGCAGACTTTGTCATCTTTGCTTTTACAGGCAGTGAGTTTCTAGGTAAGAACTGCACTGCTGAGGAGCCAGAGGAAACCTAGAACTGTATAAGTAAACGAGGAAAATGCATCAGGTTTTATAAGCAAAATACAAAAAGGCACTGACGTACTTTTCAGGCTAGGAGATACACCCAAAAAATCAGCTAAATGAGTTATTTCTGGAAAAAAATTAACAAAACAGTGGGCAGATTATCCCCAAGTCTGGTTGTGATTGCTTATTTTAATTTGGTGTTGCCTTCCCCTGCCATGTTTCTACAGCAGAGTTAGAGAGCATTCCCTACTTAAATTCAACGAGTAGAGATGAGAGATTTGGATGCATTCTTGTGTTGCGGTCTCACCTGCAAGTAAATAAAAGAGAAACTAGTTTTGTTTGAGATATCAGCAGATGTTTCCCCCACTGAACATGAAATTAGTTGCCTCTTTCTCTGCGCTGACATCTCTCACTCTGTAAGAGGTGTGCCCCTGTTTCACTGGTGTATGTGAGAAGAAACTCAGAATTTCCCAGATTCAGTTCTACCTTAATAACAAATTTCAAATTAGCCCTTCCCCCTGCACTCATCAGACTTCTGCATGTCCTGGTTTTAATTTTTTCTTATTATTTTTTTAAAGAATACAGTGAGATTGTATCTTATAAACCCAGAAGTGATGATTACCCCAACAAAGAACCCAGCTGTGGGCTGTTTCATCAGTTCCTGGACAATGATGACAGAGGAGTGGGAAAAGTATGTTCTGATTCAGCTGTTTATTCTCACATGTAGTTACTGGTTTCTAAGTGATGTTCATTTCCTTGACAAAGAATTGCAAAACTGAGAACAGCATGGTGAGAGAGGCAGAATATTTGAAAGCACTTTATTTCAAAGTGGAAATAAATAGGACGTAGAGAGAGCTAAAACTTTAGGCTACTTTAAGCTGTTTATCTTGATTAACCCCAAGTTTTCAATTGAAAGAAAAGTGGAACAAAACTACCACAGAAGCAACTATGCTTCATATTTCTTGAAAGGCAAGGTTCTGCACCTAGAAACCTTTCCATTGCTTTAACTATTTAGTTTTTACAGTGACAGCATAGTCTTTTGATGACAACGAAGAACCACCATGTGAAGACAACTGTAATGTTGCTATTATACACCTTTCATGGTCTTCAATTTAGCAAATTGGAACAAAAATTCTTACTGTATGTCTTCTGTGCGAAGGGAAGGGCTCTGCAATTTGCCTGAAGCACAGACATGTGGCCTCGTATTGTACAGTTATGTAAGTACTTTTCCCTGAGTATCTGATAGGAGGAAGGTAGTTTTTACATGTGGTCTCATGGGATCAGCTGTGTTCCAGCAACATGACCTTCAGAGGCCAACTCTGTAGATTTTTCGGAGTGCTGACACGTGCTGCTTCTCATCTGTATATACTTTACCTGAAAAGTTACTTGTGAATTTCAGGTTTCCCCATCCTACCTTGCTTCTGCTGTGTAATTTCCCTGGCATACAGCAGCAAAATTTTGCAATAGAAATTGGAGGGGATGTGGAGGGGACTGCTAATGTAGAGAGTAAAATGAAACATGACTTGAAAGATTTCTAGTCTGGTCAGTGGTATCTTGTTGATAAGTATCTGGTAGTTGATACTGTGAAGATGTTCACAGAAAATAGGGATTAGGCTGACAAGGGAAGGCTGAACTGCCTTCCTCTTTAATCAGTGGAGGAAAGAGGTTGTTCTCAAGGAGGTAGTTCAGACTAGCCAAATTAATCCCTTCTCTCTACATCAAGGGCAATATCAGTGAAGGAACCAGCAAGATTGGGTGAGTGAAGTACAGTGGGCTGGAGAGGTGGATGAGGAGGTTTATGTGTATTGCATGGAGATGACTTCTTGGGGACTTGGAAAGATTAACTTGCTCTCAGTAACTAATGAAAAGCCGTTCTTCCCAAACATGCAGCAGTTCTTTCCTGCTCATCTCATGGAATATCAGCTCTCTCAAATGGCTGATGAGAGATAATCACAATTAAAAGCTGTAAACAGGCCTCTGATCAATTATATCTGTATCAAGGTTTACAAAGTTCTTGGTAGTACAGAATGGATCTTTATGGTTACCTAGACATAATATAGGCAAGGAAGTGCCCTCAGCCACATCTGCAAAAGAATTGTACCCTTTTGCAGCAGAAGTGAGTATAGAGTGAGAACTCTATACTTGTGATTTGATCTTATGAGTATATTCTAGAAAAACATCCAGTATTGATTTGAAGCCAAATGAAAGACTTAATTTCACTTGGTAAATCTTCCTTATTGTCAACCAGGTGTTGGGTTTTTAAATTTGAAGCCAGAATGTTTCCAATTCCCATCCATTAGATAATGTTATCCCTCTGTTTATTTCAATTTAAGGGCCTTCATGTATGTTTACAATCCACAGTGAATGATCATTAATTTCCTCTTTGAAAAGTTAAGAGCTTTTGTGGCTGTTGTGGTGTTTGTGTGCTCTGGAGAAGACTCCTTTTTTTAATGGGTAAAAATTATGGAGAGTTATTTTCCAATTTCTAATTTGCTGTGATAGCCAAAGGCTTAAGAAGACAAGTCAACCACTGCATTAACTCTTGGAAAGAAAATGAACAGAACATGTCTATCTGGTTTAGCACTGGGTTTTGGCAGAGAGGCAGCATTCTCAGTAGTGAACCAATTATTACAGATAATAATGTTTTAGCTTGCTTAGATTGTTTTTTTAGAGTGTTCCCAGCTAATGATAGTCATTAATCCATTGATAAACCGAGTCCTGAGCTTTCTGTTCTGATCTTTGTTTTTTTATTTGCTTACTTGAATGGATTTTTAATGTGATAACAGCCAGATTGTTTTTGATAGCCTGATGCCATGGCTGATTGAAGTGTTCTATTTCTTCCATTAGCTCTTGCCTGCTCATCACTGCCAATATTACTGTGAGCAGCTTCCCTCCTCCTCTCTTACATCAGTTGTGTGGGTTGGGGGACAAGAGGTTTAGTGTTCAGGGGGTTTGGTTCTTTTCTCACAGAGTTTGCTTTAAATTTTATGCTTTCCATGTTCATGTTTCAGCCATTAAATCGTGAGACTGTGGAGTGGCTTTCCTTGCTGTGCTGAAAATATTCAAACTTTATTTTCTCTTAATCCTTATCACCTGTCCTCTCCCATGTTCTAAATGAGGAAGGCATTGGTGTTGTTGAAATTACACTCTGGTGCAAAAGAATTTGCAGCAGTAGCCTGTGAGTCGGGGGGAGCAGTTTGTGGATGTGCTGGGAGTGCAGCCCCACATGCTGTGCCAGCTCTTGGGCAGCTGCCATTCCCTTGGCAGTCTGGTACACTGAGGCACACAGTGTACCAAAATGTTCCTTCAGTGGTGCAGTTCCAGGTCAGAGATGCTCCCCTCCAGCTGGGAAGGTTCTGGGAGAGTCGAGGGATCATGATCCCAGAGAGTTTTCTCACTGAGCTCATGGGTGCACACAGACGTGCAGTTTTTAACAAGAGATTTAGGCAATGCCTTACTGATCCTGATAATT
This sequence comes from Polioptila caerulea, assembly GCA_013397295.1. NCBI lineage: Eukaryota > Metazoa > Chordata > Aves > Passeriformes > Certhiidae > Polioptila > Polioptila caerulea. The sequence continues at coordinate 364,276 of VYXF01026440.1, read as the reverse complement.
GAGGCATAGGTGTCAGGGGCTAGCTCTTTGGAATCAGAGTGTCATTTTAGCTATTTCTTAACACTGAGCTTCCCTTTTAGTAGCTGAGTTTTAACTAACCCTCCTTGTCTGTTACCATGGGATGTGTCCTTAAGGACCTTAACTCCTCCTAACTTCTCTATCCTGCCCAGTCTGCACATTCTGATCCATCTTTGCAGCTTCTTGTCCCGTCAGTTTGCCATGGGCTGTTTCGAGTTGCTGCTGACAAGAATGTGAACACCCTCAGTATCGAGCCCTTCTGTGGCAGCACTCCCATCTCATTCCACTCACCTTGGCTCCCACTCAAGTGCCAGGGTGACCCTGTTGGTTTCGTGTCACTGCATGGCAGGATGCGAGCAGTGCTGGAGCTCGCTGACATTGGTATTTCATTTTGCAAGTTACTGAGCACCTCCTGCAAGTGTTTTCAATTACTCCAGTGTCAGTGGGAGATGAGGATAAAAATGGTGCTGAGCAGCTCCAGCAAGTGGCTGCTACGTCACCCCTGCAAAGAGAAAACAGATCAGCCAGTGTCACTGTGAAGTTTATTATCTAAGGGGGAAGGAGTTAACCCAGGGATGAGGGAGGGATAACTTTTGGTGCTAAATGTCGCAGATTTTTCACTGAAAATGCACATTTCTAAGTGGTGGTTTGTCGTTTTCATTTTTGTGTTTTTTTACTTTCCTGGGCTTTACAATAATTTGCAAGAAAAGCAAATAAAAACAGTGCATCTCTTTCATCTTTTGACACTGCTAGGATAAAGAATGCTCTGGCTCAGGAGTATGTTCAGTAGTATCCATCCTAATTTCTGATAAATCTGAAAATCTTATTTAGGATTGCCAGAGTCAATTGTTTGACAGCTTTGCAGTAATTACTCAAATGCTTTTGAAAAGTGACTGGATCTGTTTGTTCTTAAGGGACAAATAGAGCTTTTGGACAAATACTAAAATCACTGATTTTTTTTTTTTTTATTTTTGCATTTAATTTAATGACTTTGATTACTCTCATTTTCATATTTTTCATTAAAATTAATAATTTTCAAATTATTCAAATTCAGAATTTTGTCTTTTCAAATCCAAATTTTGCCTTAAAAATTTTAGCCCTTTATGAGGCTCCCATTTTAAGAAGGGTATGGACCCTGCATAGAGGGTTTTCTTGCTCCTTCCTCTCAATTAATGCTGCACAATAGACATGAGTTACTCAGGGGGTGGAGAGGAGTTTTGAGTATTTCAGTTGATTATATGTGAGAGTTTACATGCAATTCACATGGGAAAATGCTATACAAGGACAATTTCAGAATTCTTCTCTTCAAAAAATCCTAGTAGTATTAAAATTTCTTGAGTAAAATTTATTGCAAAGTCCTGTTCCTATATTGTTTAGTCTTGCTGAGAGTTTATTATAAAGAATTTGCAATTCAAGTAAAAATTGGCTTCCATGAATAAGAAAATATTTTATAAAATTAGTTTGGATAGGAAAAGCACACTAGCATTGAAGGGAAAAAATAATGTTTATGGGGAGGCAGATCATCACACAACTTTTGCATTTGCAGGTGTTTAAAAAAATAATTTCTTCTTACTTTGAAAAGTTTGTCCCCCTCCACTGTGAAAGACTGATCAGAACTGTCAGCATTTCTAGGAAGTCAGCTCCAGGAAAAAATGTGTCATGTTTATTATCATTTTATTTCATAATTTCTAAATAAAATAGGTTTTGGAAATCCATTCTGAACCATGATCTGAGGTCTACCTTGATCTTATTAATAAAACAGCCTTTAGAATTTGTTTGATTCATAAATAGAACAATGAAGGGAAAAATCAATTTTAAGGAGCTAGCTTCAGAAACAGCTCTTGAAACATTTTTGAGGATTAAATTGTTTGAAGATTAAAACCTCTTGTTTAAAGATTTGCAAGAGGCAAAAATATTTTGTTTCATTATATTGAAAGTGTTTAAGCTTTTTACCACAGATGTTGACTGATAGATGAAAAGTGTTAAGGGTAGCCATTACTGACTTTATATTAACAGCTGTCCAGGTCTGTAGGTTTTAAAATTACTCCTTTGGTGCCTGACATAGGGTTTGGGGAAATAAGAAAAGGACATGTATCTCTTTAGTCACTAATTTGGTGGTTAGTTTATGTGGTAGGAATATGCCAAAAGAGACTTGGATGGTGGACAGAGCAAAAAGGAGAGTGGGAAGGTTTTAACAGCTTTTTAGCCCCTATGAGCAAAATTAAATGTGGAAATCAATATGTCAAAGATATTTTTAAGTCCTCATCTCCAAAGAGATGTTACTATGTTAATATGTAAAGGAATATTCGTGAAGTTTTTGTGACCAGCAGGCAACAGAAACTTGTCAGCCCTTTAGCTCTCTCTTTCTACATGGTGTTGCTGATGAGAGAGAACTGCTCCTTGCCAAGGGGCTGCCTGGCCCAGGTCAGGGTTTTGGGCGAGACGAGCAGCTGAAAAATGCCCTCATCCAGGCTCACATCTGACGCTCGGGGCAGAAGTGGGAACAAACCTTGGCCAGGTGCCTTTCAGCCCAGACAGTGGTACTCTAGCATGGCAGTTCTGCAGGCCAGAGTCAACACTCAGTGTTTTCCTAGGCCATAATGCACCAAAATGTACCCTCTGGCTCCTAATGAACTGCTGTTTAATGTAATTTTGTAGACCATCAAGGAACCGCTAAGCATACACTCGTGGGAACCACTGTGCTGAAAGGGACGGAGGTTTCAAGTCTCTGTAGCTGGTCAGGCCAACTATTAAATGTGGCTAATATGTGCACTGAGGTTGTTGGTGTGGTTTAGGATCTACATAGGATGAGCAGGAATTTGCATTTAAAGCATTTTCTTAGACTAGGATTTTGCAGGTTGTTGAAATAAAACTGAAATTTGAATTTGTGTTGCAAGATTCTGTGCTATAGTGGCTTAGGCACTGACTGAAGAATGGAGATACTGGTAGTGGTGTTTTGAGGCTGCTGCTGAAATTTATCTGCCACATTCCCTCTGTTTGGCAACATTTTCAGAAGCAGAAAGGGATGCAGGTCAATGTTTTGCATGTGTGGCACTGTGCCTCATTATTGACAACCTCAGAAATTCAAAATTCATGTCAGACAGTACCACACTTGATTACGATTATTTCTAATTTTAATTAGTAGTTACAGTTCTCTTTTCATACTTTCTGGGTTTCGAGCTTTTAAGATGTTCTCAAGGTATATTTGCAAACTTGTCTAGAGTTTAAACAGTGTTTCAAAAACTGAAAATTACAGGGTGGGTTAGAACATTTTCTTTCTTTCTTTATATAAGAGTTGTGGTCCTCTTCTCAAGACAGATTCTTTCATCAGGACTTACCTTAGAGTATTACCAGGATTCACACAAATTGCTAATTCTATTGTGTGTGCTGAATCCTGTCAGGTATGTGCTGCCTGAGTAGCAGCTCCCCAAAAGTCATATTACCTTGGCCACACATTTTTTTGCCACACATTTTTTTACAGTTTATTAGTAATTATTTTGGCCCTCAAAAGAACTGTTTTCACTTGGCTGCTAAAATGAAAAAGAATAGACATATATATATTTAATATTCAAACATGTATTTAATTCATATGCATGCACCTAATAGATATTTGTGTATCCATGAATCTCTGTGTGTGTATATATACAGATATAGATGAACACATGTACAAGCAATAATACAGTGCTTCTTAAATTCAGGACATGGACTCCTAATGAGGGCAGAAGACCTAAGCTGGAGAGGTATGAAACAGGAAGGGCTGAGATCAGGAGGAGCCACAGTCAGAAGGAGTGGTGGAATGACAGTGGTAGAGCAGAGAATGTGGGTGCCACTTGGGTGTTAACCAAGTTGTTGGAGAACAAGGCAGAAATGCTACTAGGGATAATACATGTAAACATGATTGGAGTGTAAAGAACCAAGGGTAAAAGGTAGAGGCCAGATCTTTTCCAGAGTGGTAAGTGGAAATGATGATGGTAAATTACTAAAAAATCTGTGGTGATTCATTAAAGTTCTCCATTTAATTATTTTCCCTTTACCTGTTCATACAGGATCAAAAACTGCAGGAATATCTAGGAGGTAGATAATTACATGGTTGGGCATACAAACAAACTTAAAATTAGTGCAGATTACAGCAGTCCCTGGATATTAGGTGGAGTTTGACCTGAGATAGGTATTGCTTTAGACAGCACCATGTGCACGTGCCATGTGTTTCTGTAGTTACATATTGACATTGTAGGAAGATGCATTTCATGTTAAAAATAAAAGTGAATGATGGTGCTTTTGGATTCCTCTGGAGGGTGTGAGAAGACAGATGGTTTTCCTGTTCTGTTTGTGCCAGGTGCTGCTGTTGGTGTTTCTCTGAAGGTGGAGGGTTTAGCACAAGAGGTAGTGGGCAGAAATTGATGTACAGAAAATGCCACCTGAATATGGGGAAGAACAGCTTTACTGTGTGAGTGAGCACTGAAACAGATTGGCCGGGGAGGTTCCAGAGCCTTCCTCACTGGAGATACCCAAGAACTGTCTGGACACCATCCTGTGCTGTGTGCTGTAGGATGACCCTGCTTGAGCAGGGAGATTGGACCAGATGATTCCTTCCAACCTCATCCATTCTATGAATCTGGTTCTGTGAAGTAGGGGTAGACTTTAGGTTTTGTTCCTCATTACTGTCACTGGCAGAGAGTTTCACATTTATGGAGTTTCATGAGGCCAAATTGTCTGAAGCATCCTTGGTGTGGCCAAATCAGTGGTGTTTTTGTGACATGCAAGCTGAGGAGACCTATTTAGTCCATTGAGTTCCCTTCCCTTATGTCATCTGACATCATAAACCCACACTTTGAAAAAGTGAGGTCTTCAGAGCACCCCAAATTCACAGACGCAGTTAGCACGGGTTTTCCTCCATCCTGTGATGAGTAATTTCCCACCTTACCTTGGCCTCCCTTCCTGAGCCTTTCTGGAAGAGGCCACGCTTCATAAAGGGGCAAGTATGTGGGCAGCTTGTTTTGGGGTGGTGGGGTGGGACAGGTAGCTGTGATGGGATGGGCAGTGATGCAGGGCAGCGGGACAGGACCAGGGATGGGCAGCGATGGGGATGGGCAGTGATGCAGGACGAGGGATGGACAGTGGTGGGGATGGGCAGTGATGCAGGATGAGGGATGCGAGGTGATGGGGATGGACAGTGATG